>CABHPR010133363.1:20689-37201 GCA_902168415.1 Peromyscus melanophrys | reverse complement strand
GGAGGGAGGGAGGGAGGGAGGGAGAGAGAGAGAGAGAGAGAGAGAGAGAGAGAGAGAGAGAGAGAGAGAGAGAGATATTTAGGAGGTGATAGGACCTACTTCATCAGCACTCAGCTCACAGCATGAGGAAAATCACCAAGTACCAATGAGGACACCGGAGTGCAGGGAGCCAGGTGAGGCCCTGAAGCCATCCCCTCTCTCTAGTGCAACCCAACTGAGTGTGAAAACACACTTGCAAGGAGTACGTTCTATTATCCTACAGCACTCTATGGGGAAAATCATAATTCACAATGAGCTCATCTATACATATGATTCATCTAACTTTTAATTTTATGTGTGTGTGCACGTATGTATGTATGTATTATGTATGCATGTGTCTGTGTGTACATGCAGGTGAGTGCCCTCAGACGCCAGAAGACAGTGTTAGATCCACTGGAGCTGGAATTATAGACAGTTGTGAGCCATCTAAGGTGAGTGCTGGGAATGGAACTCAGGTCCTCTGTAACGACAGTGTTTACTCTTAATCACTGAGCCGTCTCTCCATCCCCAAGTGCATATATTTTTGAATGGCTTAAAAGACAGGAATTCAAAGGCTCCAAGCATAAAACAACAGTAAGAAGGAAATGTAAATTAGCCAGATTTGATCAGTGCATATTGTATACACATACTGAGATGTCATACTGTACCTCATAAATATGTACAATTATTATGTGTTAATCAAAAAATTAAAAATCTTTAAGGAGATGGAAATGTTTGTTAGACTGATTTGATCATCCCACACTGTATACATTAAATTATCACACTGCACTCCATAAATTTGTATTACAATTAAAATAATAATTAGTGTGTGTGTGTGTGTGTGTGTGTGTGTGTGTGTGTGTGTTACGCACTTGTTCATGTGGGTGTGGAGACCAGAAGTCAAGATCCAATTTCCTCCTCAATTACTCTCCATCTTTTTATTTTTTGTTTTTTTAAAGGCGGGTCTCGGCTCCAGTGGCCTGAACTGACCAGCTCAGCTACCACCCAAGCCCACAGCCGGCCTTGGCTTGGCCCACCCTATCATCTACCCCATCTAGAACCTGCTGGAGCTTGCGAAGGGACCGATCTTGTGGAAAGATACCTGCAGGATCTCCAAGACTGGGGGTGGCTGCGGGATATTCCATAGGAGCTCCGGTGAGGATTCAGTGATAACCGTGTCCCAGGAACCAGAGGCCTCGAACCAGACCAGTGACTCATTGCAATGAGCATTTGCTAGTAAAGCTGATTGGACAAAAGGGTGTACTGTGTGACACACCGAAGCTCCCAATGCCTCCAGGACAAATGAAGAAGTGTTGGAGAGGCAGGAAAGAAGGAGAAGCAAAGAGGGGTCTGTTTTGTTTTTGTTTTTGTTTTTGTTTTGGGTTTGTTTGTTTGTTAGCTTGCTTGCTTTGTTTTATTTCGCTTTGACTTTTTTAAAGTTTTCTTTTGTTGGGGGTCACTGCAGGGGGGAGGGGGAGGATATGGGGGCAGGAGGTGAATAGGGTTGGGGTGCATGATGTGAAACTCCCAAAGAATCAATAAAGAAGTTAAACTTTTAAATAATAAGTAAATAAACAAAGGCAGGGTCTCTCACTGAACCTAGCTCACTGACTGAGCGAGGCATCCATCTTCCTGTGTTACTCCTGCCCCCAGTCCAGCTGTGCGGTTATAGACACATCTGCATCTGCCTTTTAATACGGGTGCTGGGGATCCAAACTCAGGTTCTCACATTTGCATGGCAGGCACTTCACTGACTAAGCCGTCTCCCCAGCCAATGATAACTTTTATTTATTTATTATTGTTATTTTTTATCTTATTTTACTTATTTATTTATTTTTATTTATTTATTTTTGGTTTTTTCGAGACAGGGTTTCTCTGTGTAGTTTTGCACCTTTCCTGGAACTCACTTTTGTAGACCAGGCTGGCCTCGAACTCACAGAGATCCACCTGCCTCTGGCTCCCAAGTGCTGGGATTAAAGGCATGCGCCACCACTGCCTGGCTATTGTTATTATTTTTAAACAGGGTCTTACTATGTAGCCCCAGCTGGCCTGGAACTTGGTATGTAGACCAAGCTGGCCTTTAACTCGTAGAAATCCTCCTGCCTCTTCCTCCCAAGCGCTGAGATTAAAGGTATGTGTCACCATAACCAGCTACGAGTTACTTTTTAAAACCCAGGGTATGAACTCCCTGATCTCTCGGGTTCCTTCCAGCTCTAACCTCTGAGTAGTTGTTATGGGACCCCCTAGCCTGGAGTCATTGGTACTTACTCGCCTGTCTGCCAGCTTCTCTTAGGCATAGCATCCAGGTCTACAACTTGGGAGAAAAATCAATTTCTGTAGTCATGTCACGTGCTAAATGAATATCTAGAGGGTAAAAATCCACCCATGTCAGGAAAATAAAGGGAAACTATTTCAAACACGACTAAGTTCTCAACAAAAATGTTAAATGGCAAATGCATTTTCAAATGAGCCATTTCTGTTTTAAACACATTATTCCAGTCCCAGGGAATCTGCAGTTGCACAAAAGCTACTTGTCACGTGACATCCAGGGGTGATGGCAGGTCTGAATGTATTAACCCCGGGTTCAGGTTCATAGCCTTCTTGAGAGCTTCTGCACCACCACCCTCCCCCTCCCCCCCCCCCGCCATTGTTCAGAGGGGGGCGTTTGTTTTAGGAAGGTCTCTTGTTTACTCTTTTGGGGATTGAAAGTATCACTCCCGATCAATGTGTGTCCCCACCTTTCTGTATCTGTACCTGGGTTTTAGTTTTTAAAGCTTGGGCCGGGGTGGCTAAACTAAAAGGGGTTGAGAAATCATGTGGCTGATGGACCAATGTACTCAGAGAATGCTGGCTGCTGAGCCCCGTGTTCTCATGGCTAGAGGGCAAATGCTGAGGCATTCCTATGTGTTTTTAAGCTCCACCCATGAACCATGGACACCAGCTGCAGTGTCCACTCCATCGGGTGACAACACTGTTTCTATGCCACAGTCTTTATATAAGCTACCCTGTAACTACCATAGCAACCCTAGGAATCAGTGTCTCTACCATCTCCACTTTAGTGACGAGACAAGCAATTACAGAGTGGCTAATTGACCTGCCCAAGGTCACATATCAAGTAGCAGGAGCTGGTTTTGAACCCAGGCAGTCTGGTTCCAGAATCTATCCTAACCATCCCCTGTACATTATGCTGTCTGAGGAGTAGCATGCTACCTGGTGACTTGGGTTTGTTCCTGAATACCCACCACTCCCTTGTGGTTAAAGACCTTTCTCATCCTGCACCCACACCAGCCTGGGAGATGATGGTGTCCACCCTCTAATTGTGGGTACCACAAACAAGATAAATGTGGCTTTGACACCAGGAAGGCTGAATTCCACTGTCTATCTCCATCCAGGTTCTGACTGGATGCCATCCTGCCTGGTGAGGCAGGGGAGGGGTGTAGGGACAATGGGGTCCTGCTTCTCATGGCCACTCCATCCCTAGGCAAGGCTCTTTCCCGTAACGGCCAATCAATACTGCCCCCATCCCACATCCCCACCCTTTCCTGCATCTCTGTCTATAACTGCTATCGATTACAGCTGAGCAGGGAAGCAAATGCCAAAATACATCCATCAGTCACCAAGGTGGCGAAGAGACTTATTAAGGCCACTGCACCTCTTTCTGCTTTCCTGCTTGCCCTAGCTTCCTCCACCCAGGGGCCATTTCTTTTGGAAGGCCTCCAAGAACTTTGCAGACATGATCTGACGGCTGGTGGAATTTCCTCTATTTGGGGAAAATTTAAACCCAGAGAAGGAGCAAGAACAAGTCCCGCAGTGAGAAGATGAAAACCAGGTGTGTGAAAATGTGTGCTGTGTCTGTGTGGTGTGTGTGTGTGTGTGTGTGTGTGTGTGTGTGTGTGTGTGTAAATGTGCAAGGACCTGTTTGTTTAAAGAAAAACCCTAGGACTTAGTCACATCCCAGAAACATTTGGTAATTATCGCTGAAATTTTTACAAATCAATTCCTTCTGGTCGCTTAATGTCCTTCACTAAGTGGCTTAATTGTAAAATTTCACTTTATAATTGGGTTCATTTTAATGCAGAAAGAGGTGGATTTGCATACGCAAATGACAAACAGTTAACAAAACCCATTAACAGAGAAACAAGGTTCCGAGAAGGAGCCGCACACCTGGGTTGTCGGCATGGACTCAAAACCTGTGCAGAGTCCCAGCCCAGGCTGTCCCCACATCCCTGACCCTGACTAAGGCAAGGAGTTAAAAGATTGCTGGGCCGGGAGCTATTCCAACAAGGTAAAGTGAGCAAAACAAGGAAGGATTTTGGCTTGCTAATGAAAACCCGGAGATATTTTCTTTGCAAGGAAACTCGATGGGTTTTAAAGACCCGTCAGTCTTAAGACAGCTCCTTGATTACTCGGTGGGTCGCAAGGCTGCAGCACTGGCTTCAGCATGCTCACTACGTCGTTAACCTTAACCATCAAGGACCGCCGTGCCTGCTGTAAAGTGAAGAAGCTAAACTAGATCACATCCGAATAGCTGTTTCAAAACCCTTACCGTCATTATTCATTCACTCACCTACAAACTGTCCCCTTTATTGAGCCCTGGCTATGAGCAGTTGTTACAGAAACGATGGAATCAAATGGGGTCAAGGTGAGGTGTAAGTTCTGGGACATACACGCATAAGCAATGACAGAGCTCTTCCCTTAGGGAACCTGTTTTCTGCTGGGGTGCTATGGTCTGAAGTGCACCCTGACCTTTGACCTTTCAGTTGTCTATAGGTGGAGACAGGACCTTAAAGGAGGTTATAAGGGTGGAGCTCTGATCCAATAAGACTTATGTATTATAAGAATTAAAAAAGATAAATTGGGCGGTCATAGTGATGAATGATTAATCCCAGCACCCAGGAATCAGAGGCAGGCAGATCTCTCTGAGTTGAAGGCCAGCCTAGTCTACATAGTGAGTTCCAGGGTAGCCAGAGCTACATAATGAGACCCTGTCTTGGAGGAAAACACACACACACACACACACACACACACACACACACACACACACACACGCACACACACCCCAAACAGAAAAGATGGCTGTTTCTTCCCTGCTCCTGTAGAAACAGCCAAAGAAAGGAGTCATCTATAGGCCAGAAAAAGGGGCCTCAGCAGAAACTAACCTAACTGGCACTTTAATTTTGGACTTGCAGTCCCCAGAACCATTCAGATTATAATTCTTGTTGTTGGGGTTTTGTCAGGTGGCATACGCTAACATGGGAGGGAGACAGGAAGGGCACTGTGTTATGGGAACACAGGTTAGGGGCACTGCCCAGGCCTTAGTGGAGAAAGTGTCCCAAGGTCCTGCTGTCTGAAGGACCAGGATTCACAGATGCGGAGGGGAGAACACTGGACTGGACGCCTACGTAGCGAAGATGCAGAGGTGGGAGCTTTGGGTGCATTGGGAAGCATTTTCTCTCAGCGCAGCCCAAAGGGTCAGAGGAAGAGGAGCCGGCATGAAAGCCGGGGGCGGGGCTACAAGCAAACATGCCCCAGAAGATCTGGAAGCCAGCAAGCTGCTAGCACTTTCGATGCTTGAGATTCATCCCATGATGCTTCTGATTCTGCTGAACAAATGCCAAGGTGGGTTCTGCAGGTGGAGAGAGACGGACAGCCGCTCTTGCCCTCTGGTTGGCAAGGCTGCATGTCCCTCATGGGCAGGCTCTGCTTGTTCATACAAAGACTTCCTTCTTACCTTTCAACACATCTTCTAGGACAGCCTCTCCTTCAGGTATACACCTTCAATTTGACAAAAATCCTCTTGTTTTTATTAATAACTCTAGCGTTTATTGCGTTAGTTAATGCCAACCAAGCGTGAGGCGTTGTTTTAGGGGCTTTATGTGAATTAGATCTTTTAATCCGCACATCAACATTATGAAGTAGATTCTATTAACTCCACTTTATGGATGAGGGACTTGAAGCACCAGAGATTAAGTCACCTGCTCAGAGCTACTCAACTGACAGAGAAGCCAGGATTAAAACCCTGGGCAGTCTGGCAGTCTGACTTGGTGTCCATATGCTTTGTAGTAAGAAAAGAGAGGGAGGGAGGCAGGGTGGGAGAGAAGGAGGGAAGGAAGGAGGGAGGGAGGGAAGGAAGGAGAGGGGGAGAGAAGGAGAGAGAAAAGGAGGGAGAGAGGGAGAGAGGAAGGGAGGGAAGGAGACAGAGAAAGACAGAGAGAGACAGACAGACAGACAGAGAAAAACCGAGGCTGAGACTGGACCTTGACTCGGCTCCCTTGGCTAGTCTGAGTGCTGTAGCCAGGACGAGAACTGTGCTCCTTCTGATTCCAGATTCTGGGCTCCTACCCACAGGAAGTGCTTGCTGCCTCCTGAGGGACTGGTGAAGAGGCAGATGGCTTTGCCGGCTCCTCAGGAAGTAGATTAGCTAGGCCTGTCCTGAGGTGGCTGAAGAGTCGAGGAAATCCAGGAGGGCAGCCAAGCAGACTGTGCGGCCAAGTCTTCGTCATCGTGCACCCCTTGCCCCTCACACACTCATTCTCCCCTCATTCATCAAAAGCCTGTTCTGCGCCGGCTGTGTCTCCAGCGTGGGCTTGAGAAAGGTGAGCAGAGGGAAAGAAGCAAATGCTGAGAATGACCATGACATTCACCAGCCTTCTAGATGGTAGACTTGATAAATAAATAAACAGAACAAATTATTGCAGTGTGATTACATCTATAGATCGATATGTATCTCTTCATCTACCAATAAGATTTTATAAGGGAGGTAGCCTACCCCTGCCTGCAGAAATCACCGGAGCCATCACTCTAAAGATGATGCTGATTGAGCCAGGCAGAAAGGATGGTGGGAGGGAGCATCCTGGGAGAGTAGGTGAGGTCCTCAGAGCTTCCCAGAAAGTAGGCGATGGGTGCCTGCACTGCTGGACCACAGAGCCACAGCATTAGAACTGTTAGCCCTGGAAGAAGACCTACAACAGATGAGGAAACTGAGCAGGCCCGGGCACAGGCTGCTCCAGGAAGTATCACATCTCAAGGCCACAAACATGCTCGTCCTGTTGCAACCTCAGCTTGCTGTCTATGGCATGGCCTACCCCAGGTTTACACAGGCAGCAGCTGGCTGATACTCTGCAGCCAATAGAGCAAGAATCAGTACAGCCTCCACACCAGCCTCCTGGCCTTTGTGAATATGGCTGTGGAATACAATGGAGAAGGAACAGGAAAGAGGAATAAGAGGAGCCATGGAGTTTGTCATGGTCTCTGGCTGGTACACCTGGAAAAGATAATTCTAAATCTCCGTGACTACCTCCCTTCAACCCACTTCCTAGCCACAAGGCTTAAGTTTAGAAATACATACTGCTTCCCACAGCGCCCCTCTGTATTCTTTGTTGCCTGATTTGCCAACTCCACACCTTTTCAACATCTATTTCATCTGCAGATTCTTTTTTCAGCCGGTGTGGGATAAACCCTGCAAAGTCCACCTCCAAGATCAAAGGGTTGCAGTTCTACTACCAGCCAGCAGGGGGCAGTCATGCTTCGACTCTCTGTCCTGCCCAGCCAGCCCCAGCCCCAGTCCCAGCCCCCCAGCCCAGTCACAACTCCTTAGAGATGCAAATTGAGAGGCAGCCTTCCTAACCAGAGAGGGCTGCTAATTCTCTGACGAGTATGCAGATTTCCATCTTGCCTTTGCCTGGGTTTATTTGTTTTACTTTGCAATAAATTTAATACAGACTCCCTGAAGCAGAGAGGCAGATGGACTATAAACTCTGCATTTTGAGCAGCCTTACTTACTAGGTTAGTGTGGGTTTTGATCCCTGCTTAAATTATATCTATGAAATTTGACATGGATTTGGGTCTGGGGTTTGCTGGCTTGTTGGGACTCTGGAGCTGTTCTTAGGGAATTTACAAGGGCGGATTTGATTATTGGGGCTTTAATTTCTCACAGAGGCTAACAGGGAGCCTGAGGAGACGGGCTGGGGTACAACAGGAAGATGGAAAAGCAAGAGAGTTGGGTTTCTGTGGGCCCCCAGTGATGACGTTATCAGTATTGTTTTCACATGCCTCTTGCAAGGTCTGAAGCCAGACATCATGGACCTGTGTGGAACCTTTCGGCCTTCCTCGAGGGAGGAACTCCTAGGGAACTCAGAGCCTAAGGGAAGAAAACTCAGATACACATAAGAGGCAGATATCACTAAATACCAAGAAGAACAGTGCAAATTAACATTTCATGTAAGTGTAAGTTGGACTGAGGAGATACAGCAAAAGGAAAGACAGCCCTCTTCGGTGAGCACTCTTGCCCCATGCCAGGGTGTACACCTCCTCCTGTCTGTACCCTCCCACAGGTCACTGAAGAAAGGCAGTGGCAGGAACCAGGAACAGTACAACCTGAATTCTTGGCTCAGCTTCACCGATTCCTTCTTTGTCCAAATATTTGGGCAACGTGTATTTAAGCTCTCCCAGCTTCGGTTTCTCTGTCCGAACAACTGAAATCACCTGACTACCATGAGGAGCAGGGAAGTTAACTTTGATAGGGATGGACAGGACAGGACTGTTGGAAGTGTGTCGTGGACAGGCGCCATACTGTGCAGTCACCACAGTGAGCGCAGGAAGGCCTCAGCCAGAGGAGCATTGTGAGTGGAATTCCAGGCCCTGTCAATGAAGTGGACATTCCCCAGGGGAGTTGGCTTCCTCGGTCTAGCAAGGTGTGGCGGGCAGCCAGCTGTCTTTCTAGGCTCACCTGTTTGCAAAACCTGCCTGACAGCCAGAGGGAGAGGGTGGTCATCTGGGAAGCTTCTAGAAACGTCAGATTCCAGGAATTGCTCCACAGAACTCTAAGGAGAGCTTGGATCGATGTGGCTGAAGGAAATAGTGCTGTAGGCTTGGACACCTCCCCAACCCCCACAACCACAGAGCCCAGGCAGAGCCACAACTGAGGGGAACGGGGAGAGGGAAGGACCCCTGGCTTCTGCCTCTATCCTCTGCGCCTGTATCTCTTTCAGGCCGTAGGCAACAGGGAAAGAAGGGCCCCAGGAGGAACACATTTGAAGAGTGAAAAGCAAAGAGAAGCAAAGGTTTGGGAGCAGCCTGAGGAAGGAGGCACAGAGGAGAGGGTGGATAAGGGACATGGGGAAGGGACAGTGACATGTTGACACTTATTAAACTTTGGAGAGAATCAGCCACTGGAAGGGACGGGAGAGAAAGGAAACAGGAAAGCTTCACATAAAGGAGGGGGTGGGCACCCAGGCTGGGATAAATGGAAATGAGAGGCTTGGTCACCATGGAGAAAGGAGCCGGGAGCTTTGGCAGCAGTTAGCAGGCAAGTCTGTTAGCAGGCAAGGCGGGGATCAAAGAAGCTGCAGTGTGGCTGTGCACACAACCAACCGGCTTGGAAAAGGACTAGCTGAATTCAGCCCAGAGCCGGGGGCTGGGGGAGGGGGAGGAATAACTAGTTGAATTCCTACTGAAACAATTGTTTGCCTACCCCCCCACCCCCCCCCCACCCCACCGCACCCCACTCCAGGCTGTGGCCCCAATAAAGGCACGAAACTAAAACTGTTCATTCTGAAGATTTTGTTCAATTCGATTTGGTGGCTTTACCCCACCCACAGCAGAATAGTCTTGGGTTTGGGGAACCCAGGTCCTGCAGCAGAGAGATGAAGGAGATGGCAGCTAAGGCTGAGGAAAAAGAAGAGTCGAATGTCACGGCAAGGATAACATAACCAGGTGTCTTGGTTTCCACAGGCCCTTTTGAGGAGGGGAAGATGGCCGCCAAGTAGAGGCTTCAGGGCCAAGGGAATTACCACACATATTTTCTAGAATTGTGGCAGGGCCATAGCACCCCTACTTGTCTCCACCAGGCCTCCCCCTAGTCCTCTTTCGGGAAGGGGAGAATTAAAACAGGGTTTCTGCTGTAGAGCCCAGGCTGGCCTTGAACCTGCGCTTGTCCTGTCTCTGGCTTTCACATTGCTGGGATTTCAGGCAAGTGTCACCACACCTGACTCTGGATCTTTAAAGAGGCCACATTGGCTCTCTTTCAGAGCACTCCTCCCTTAGAGGCAAGGGACACTGAGAGAGCCCTGCTCTCCCTTCTAGACCATGCTCCAGGTACCCAGGATGGTTAAGGGATGGCTATTTAGTTAAGAGTGGATTCAGGGAGTCATGCCCCAGCAGGGGTTACAGACAGATCTAGGACCAAGGGCCACAAGGTTCCTTGGAAGGCAAAACCATGCTTCAGACAGGAATTAGAATGGAGAGTTCTAAGCTACGGCCTCCACTGGTACCCTTGCACTGGCCTGCATGTGGAAGCCCCGAAAGGGGACAATCCAGCTCAGGGCAGTGAGCAGGGTAGAGGCAAGTGGAGAGGAACGGGCTTACAGTTTACCTTCAGCACTATTAGGAACACAGTAGTTTAAAAACTCATTTGCTGTTCACAAACTCACATCTGGTTGCCTAGCCTCCATTCCCCGGCACCTCCATCCCTAGGCTTAAGACCTAAGAGGACTAAAACATCCTAAGAAGCCTTAACTGCATTAGGACCAGACTGATCATTTCCAGCTATAGATGGGGCTTGTAAAAATGATGTGATTTTTTTAAAGGTTCTGGGCCACATGGGGAGTGTGACCATGGCCATCTCTGCCAGTGGCTGTGAGAGGGGGCCAGAATCTCCATAGGATCAGAACAACTTCTCCAGGGGGAAACATTCCTCACCAGCAGCCACGCAGCTACTGAAACTCCAGGGGCAAAGGTCTAAACTGATGAGAAAGAATTTCTCTCTCCTGGGAGGCCATCTTGCTTCAGTCCTTCATGATGATGGGAGCGGGGAGGCGGGAAGGAGAGAGAGAGGGAGAGTAACACTTGATTTTCTCAAGTACGGTGGAACTCCTTATCCAAGGAAAAAGTTCCAAGACCCCCATCTCCTTCATGTCACTCTCGTCCCTTTGGGGCCAATTTAAATACAACAAGGGCTACTTGAAGAGGAATGCCGAGGTGCACAGCAGTCCGACAGGTGCTGGGCCATAGATAACAAGAGGGCAGCTGGGCAGCCAGGATGTAGTGGATGAAGGGACGGAGGAGGACATGAGATCTCACCACACTGCTCAGAGTGCTGTGCAGTCCAAAACACACGAGTCCGTCACCCTGGAATTCTGCCTTTGGTATTTTCAGGCTACCACTTAGGTAACCAAAACCATGAAAAGCAAGAGTGTGGACAGGGGACCTGCATGTTTCACAGGCAACTGCCATTCCTCCCTCACCTAAAACTCCTGGACTGCTGCTGAGACTCTTCAAATTGCTTTCAGAATCCAGCCTCTAAAATGCTGCATTCCAGGAAGAAAGTAAATAAATACACACATACATACGTAAGTCAATAATCATCCTACATTAATTCTAACTCAGTTATAAGCACGGAAGCGGGAAAATAAAAAGCAGCGATTGCCAAATGAAAATAGTCAGAAAGGAGGACTTTTTAATCCAGAAAACTTGTACAGTGTTATGACAAACAATAGAGAATAAAATAAAATTAAAACAATAAAAAAAAAGAATACCCAGCAGTGTCCTGTTAAATAATTGGATGAGATTCATCAGGGTAGCAACTGGCGCTGAGCGTTTTTTAATTTTCTCCCTGCTGGATATTCTCTTCTCACAGTATCAACAAATAGATTAACTGCTTGTCAGAGACCAGGCCCTCGCAGAGCAAAATTGAATTCTTTAGTATTTATTTTCCCTTTATGTCCTCTCCTCAAAGAGGAACATCTGATTTTTTTCCCCTTCTTTTGACAGGACCTCATGCTGTCACTTTGTAGCCCAGACTAGCTCAAAACTCACTGCATAGCCCAGGCTGGCCTCAGATTCATGGCAATCCTCCTGCCTCAGCCTCCTGTGTGATAGGATGCCTGACATGAATCATCATGCCTGGCTGAGCACTTAAAAAAAAAAAAAAAAAACCCAATCTAGAAGTGATTCATTCTGCTCTCAAGGACTGCTTAATTGCATCGTGCAAACAGCTCATGCCACGATACCTCAGTCGCTAAATGTCTTTCCCGTTGAAGGCAATGAACTTCCAAAAGGCAAGAGACAGAGGCAGACCTGGTGCTTGCATTGAGTGTTTGTGGCAAATAAAGACGAACAGTGCCACGGTGCTTTGAACAAACACGAACATTGCAGAAGTTCAAATTCTAGGAATGGTGGCGGCGGCAGGAGCATGGCACACCATGTAATGATGTAGTAGAACCACGACGGACCGTGTGTTGCCACAGTCGTGACTTCGTTTTAGGAGACCATGATAATTCAAATATCACCCTTAAGTTTTTTAATCATTTATTTTTTTGAGAAAAGGTCTTATGTATACTAGGCTGGCTTCAATCTACTTCTTGGGTGTTGGGAATACAAGCATGTACCACCATGCCGGATTTACATGGTACTGGGGCTTGAACCCAGGACTTTGTACATGAGAAGCCAGAACTCAAGAAACTTGGCTATATTCCCAGCCCCATGTCTTTTTTTAATTTTAGAATTTTGTCGAGCGTTTATTTATTTTAAAAAAGCTATAATCATTTGGGAAGTTATACAATTTCTTTGAGCTTTTAAGTTATATAGTGATGTAAATGCTATAGGTCAATATCAGATATCTAGGAGAATGTTTGTCCTCCTTATAAAAAGGGTTGTAGCTGGGGGCATAGTTCAATGGTGAAGTACTTATGTAATGTGCTTAAAGCCCCTGATTCAGACTCTAGGGACCCTGAACATTAATTGGCTGTGAAAAAAACAAACAATGATAGAATGGAAGCATTTGAACTAGGAAATCAGAACATTTGGAGGTCTAACCCTAACTGGCAACCTGGGCAAGCCAGTGGCTCAGCTTGAAGTCCAAGGAGGAAGCCTAGGTGTGCCTCTTGTTCTCTTTCAGAAGGGCTCAGGACCCAACGTGATGAGGAGCTAAATTTAATAATGAATATGGGACAAGTGTGCAAACCACTGAGTGTTTCCATAGCTTTTTGTTGTTGTTGTTGTTGTTGTTGTTGTTGTTGTTGCTGTTGTTGTTTGAGACAGGGTTTGGATTTCACTCTGTAGACCAGGCTGGCCTCAAACACACATAGATCCACCTGCCTCTGCCTCCCGAGTGCCAGGATAAAAGGAATGTGCCACTACCACTGCCTGGCTGAACATTTTTGTTTGTTTGTTTGTTTGTTTGTTTGTTTGTTTATGGTTTTTTGAGACAGGGCTTCTCTGTGTAATAACCCCAGCTGTCCTGGAACTTGCTGGGTAGACCAGGTTGCCTCAAACTCACAGAAATCCACTTGCCTCTGCCTCTCGAGTGCTGGGATTAAAGGTTGTGGCACCACACCCAGCTGAGCACTAATCACTTCATGAGAGGCAGATTGTTCTTGTCTTTGCACGCTCAGAGTCGCTGAGATTGAAGAACGGCCACCTTCATTCTGGAAAAATATGGAGACTCGATTGTGGCACACAAGGAAAGAATATAGTAAGAAGCGGATACAGCCCGCTGACCTGGCTCTCTGTCTGTGCCCCCACACTCCATTGGGGGTGATGTACCCTGCAGCTCTGCCCAGGCCCAGCTCTGCATTCTTTGCTCTTTAGCTCCCAAGATCCCCTTCTCATTAAGTCTGGGAAGTGAGACAGAAACAGAATCACTTAATGGTGTCTGGGAAAGACAGTTGTCAGTTTTTCTGTCCTGGCCCTGGCCCAACTTTCCAATCAACAGAATTGCACTCAAGGTTGGACCCACCTAAGGGAAGCTAGGGCAGGTCCAGTTCAATCAGACGTTTCAGGGGCTGAGTTCTCAGCAGTGGGGGGGAAACAGAAGCACAAGAGACAGGATGTAGACTGGTGCTGAGTAAGTGGTTTTTGAAAATAATACCAAATATAAATCTATGAAGGTCTTTTTCCCATGCTGAGGTTCAAACTCAGGACCTTGCATATCAGCTAGGAAAGTACTCTACCACTGAGCTACATCACCAGTCCTAAATTTATGACATTTTAGTAGATACCTTTAGTCTTCCCAGATCACAGCAGCAACTTCAGAGCAGTCATTTGGGACCAAAAGGCAGGGGGTTGCTCAGATACTGAGTTCCTTTAGTGCTTTAACCCCCATCATATTTGATATGAATCTAACTCACCAAAAGAAAATAAGATACAAACCCTTCTTAAAAGTAAAAGACAGGTTTTAAAGCCAATGTAAAAATAGGATCTCATTTACAATAGCAATAAAATAAAACAAACTGTAAGACCCTGGGGAATTAAGAACTTGTATGCAAGACTTTTTGTAGGGAAAGTTTCTAACCCCTGTTAAAGGACATCTGAGAGAACCTGGATAAAGGGGCGATCCTCTCATACTTGTGAAAGGGATGACGTCCCTGGACTAACTGTAAATTTCATTTATCGCAGTCAAAATCCCAGTAGACTTGGATGTGGGGGTGAGGGCCCAGAGGCCCAGAAAGATCCTACAATTCAGGAGGAAAAATAAAGATCCAATAACACTGAAATGGGTTAAAAATGGAAGAGCCCAATCCAGGAAGATGTGGCATCAGGCGCTGAGAGACGTCACGGAAGACCCAACTCCTAACCCAGTATAGCACTGGCACAGGACATGGCATGCTGAGGACACTGGGGCGTGGATCCAGAAGCACATGAAATGGTACATGAAACCCTGGCACATGATACATCTGGCATCCTAAGTCAAACAGTATAAAATATGAACTATTTCATAAATGCTGAATAAGTTCAGATCTCCGTCTCATTTCTGAATGGGAAAATAAACTCTATAGAGATTTCAGTCCTAAACACTAAAGGTAAAACTACAAAGTAATTAACAGACAATCCATGATGACATATTGTGACTTTAAGATAGGGAAAGAATTTTTAAAGCATTCGAAAGCAAAACCACAAAGAGGAAGATGGGTGGATTTTCACATCCAAATTAAAGATTTCTGTTCAATGAAGTAGTCCATCAGCAGAGTCAGCAGATGGGTAATGCCTAGAAAAGACATTAGCAACCAGCAATTGCTCAGGGAATCCCAACAGATTAGTTAGAAAGACAGGAATCGATAGAAAAATGGGCAAATTATGAATAGGTAGTTCATAGAAAGTGAAACCTTGGCTAACAAGTGTTAGAAGTAACGCCTAATTCCAGGAATGGAAAAAAAAAATACCAAACAAAGATCCTACTTTCTATCTATTAAATTAACACGATTCAAAGCTTGATTATGTCAAGAACTGGCTAAGAACGTGGGATACAAGGAACAGCTATTGAGTATAGAAACTGAACAGCCATGTGAGGGACAATTTGGTAGCACCGATAAAACGAAGACTGCATATGGCCTGTGCCCCAGCCTTGCCGCTCTGGAGATAACTGCGCCCTGGAGAAATCGGCACACAAGAGAATCCATCACCTGCTAACGACAGTAGCGAAGAACTGGCAGCAGCCTGAGAGTCTGCTCGTGGGGATACAAGGGGACCTGTGGAAAATGCAGGTGATAAAAACAGTGGGGTGGCCTGGTATGCCACAGTTCTACTCACAGCACTTTCGTGGGTAACTTATGAGATACGGATTAGCAGGACATACATCACAGCAGATACATGGTGTGGGACTGTCACTCCTTTTCTGGTCCCATCCACCCAACTCTCCAGCTTCGGGGCATGTTTGTGACAAGGCTCAAGCTGTCTGTCTCTCAGGAGACTTGCCCTGACGAGTGACAGGGGATTTCCTCACCGAAGGTTATGCCCCTCCGAGGGGAAGGCCAGTAGCCACTGATCGATGGATTGATGTTCTGACACTTCGGCTTCAGTTTGGGGAATTTGGAGTGTCCAGAGTGTGTGTGAGCTGTGCTCAGTTCGTAGCTGCCTCACCTTCCCTCCATCCGAACTCCCTTCCTTCCTTCCCGTGCGTCGCCTTGTGGACAAACCTGTCTGCTACACCCATCTCAGAATCTGTTTCTGGGAAGCTCTGCCCAAGAAACATGTCAAATAATCAAGAGTGAGAGACGTCTGCGAGGGAAACAAAGGTGAAAGTAAGAATGTAGGAAATTATCAACAATGAAGATGGCATGCCCTCAAAAAGGAGTATGATTGCCTCGTTTACGCCACCCAAAGACTAGACGAAGGAACACGTGAAACGTGTAGCATCTCTAGGTGGCGATGTGCAAACCTGCCTCTCCTGTTCACTGTAATGCAGCACCATTTAATCTTCTGCCTAGAGAACAGTGATGAGCAAGGAATCAACCACCCCCCCAGAAAAGTGGAGTGAGATCAGTGAGCAGGGACTCCTGTTTTTGTCTCCTCAAGAAACATCCTTAAGAACCAGATTGTAGAGTAGTGGTCACCCAAGTCTGTCCTGTCTGCAAACAGCTGAGAGAGATGGAAACATCCTGTCCAGCATGAGGAGGTAAAGTAAGAGGTGTGTGTGTGTGTGTGTGTGTGTGTGTGTGTGTGTGTGAGAGAGAGAGAGAGAGAGAGAGAGAGAGAGAGAGAGAGAGAGAGAGAGAGAGA
>CABHPR010133363.1:0-20679 GCA_902168415.1 Peromyscus melanophrys | reverse complement strand
AGAGAGAGAGAGAGAGAGAGAGAGAGAGAGAGAGAGAGAGAGAGAGAACATGGCACCACCTCAGGCAGTGAACAACCCAAAATCCAGCAAGTGACAGATTTTGCACAACAGAAACAAGAGACCTTTATGGCACTTGAGGGAGCTAGTCCTTACACTCAGGAGCAGCCTTGCCAACCTCTGAGCTGGATTCTGCATAAAGCTGGATGTCTCGCCCTCCCTGTCCCGACTCCCCACTCCACTCGCATCCATCTCTTCCCAACATTCACCATCTTGTGAAATTCTTCAGCAATACAAAGGGGTTTACTTCCACACTCCATGACCCCGCCTATCACCTCTCTATCCCCCTACCTCATCTCCTGAGCCCGTTGTCCTCCTCGAAGTCTCTGTAGGTGTCTGGGTTGGTACCACACACCTGGACACTGAAATGGAGGAGGCTAAGGAGAGAGAGAAGCAGTGATCCGACAGTCTACAAGCCCTGTGATCGGCTAGCCAGAGGTGGCAGCTCCTAGTGTCCTCCTTCCCTGTGGACAGGACTGAGCTCAAATGCACACACGTAAAGGGTAATATGTCTTTCCCTCCTCATCTTCTCGGTAAGAACTGTATTGTTTTCCTGCTCTCCAGATCCTAACAAGTAGGAAACAGCCCTTGGTCCTTAGGAACTTACAGTTGCCGGGAAGGGAAGTCTTGAAGACAAAAAGCGATGATATAAATTATAAGAAAGTTACTGGGTACTCTGTATGTTCAGAGTAAGAAAGCTCACGTCACAGGGAAGAACCATGGGGTTCGCACGACCACCTAGCTTTTGAGAAGCATTGCAGTTGATAGAATTTGTTATGTCCAAAATTAATTTTAATGTATTTGAAAAGTAAATTGAATCATATAAAAATAGAGGATCACGGGGCTGGAGAGATGGCTCAGAGGTTAAGAGCACTGGCTGCTCTTCCAGAGGTCCTGAGTTCAATTCCCAGCAACCACATGGTGGCTCCCAACCATCTGTAATGAGATCTGGTGCCCTCTTCTGGTCATACATGCTGTATACATAATAAATAAATCTTTTAAAAAAAATAGAGCATCACTAACGGCTCTTTGGCTTTAAAAACAATAGTAGCCTGGCAGTGGTGGCGCACACCTTTAATCCCAGCACTTGGGAGGCAGAGGCAGGCAGATCTCTGTGAGTTCAAGGCCAGCCTGGTCTACAACGTGAGTTCCAGGACAGCCAGGGCTATACAGAGAAACCCTGTCTCAAAACAAAAACAAAAATGAACAAAAAAAAAAAAAACCCCACAAACAAACGAAAGACAACAACAAAAAACCCTCAACAGTAAAAAGCAAGGCACATTCCCTTTTAGCCATTTTATTCTACCCCTCACAAGTAAATTTAACGAGCTGGTGTGTTCAGAGGAAATGACTCGTTTTTCATCATTTGGGGGTGAGTGAGATGGGGTCTTGCTGTGCAGCCAATGCATCTTCCATCTCACACCCCTCCTGCCTTGGTCTCCAGTGTGCTCTGTGAAGTCTATTCTAATGCTAGCTTTATATAGTAAAATGGAAATGGAAAGATTGCTAACCGAAGAGTTATGTCATCATAGCAATGTTTCAGAAAAAGAAATCTGGCAGACATGTATAGCTTGGATGAAAGTGAAAAAGAAAAAAAAGCTTGAGAAGAGATGAGCATGAGGAGGATGGGACGGTTCGATTCAAAGCAATGACGACACCCGTCAGGCGCGGTAGACCAGATATCATAATCAAAGAGTGCGTCCGTGCTCCCTGATAAAAACCTGCAGAAATAACCCAAGTGAAAGGAAGGGCCACGGACTCTCAACAGCAGAGCTGCAGCACGGTTTTAAGCCAAAGTAGATGGGATCTTCAAAATCTCTCTTGTGGCTGCCCCAGGTGTCTGCCAAGGCCAGGTAACCACCCCTCCTGTGCCCAATCCCCATCAGACTGCAGGACATCTGGGAGGAGCTGACTGACAGAGAGGCTAGCCACAGCTAAAAGTGGAGGCGAGGCATCACTCAGAAACCTGGGGACTGAATGGATCCCGAAGTTCCCTTTCTGACTAGGTTTTGGCAGCCAGGCCTATGTTTGCCTCCGCAGAGGATACAAGAATTCCTTTATTGGAAATTTACCAGCTCTAGAACAATGGTTAACTAACACAGAACTTTCAGCCCTCCAGCCTGGAGACCAGATCCTTGTTCAATCCTTTTAAGGCCGTCTAGTCACCCAGACCAAGGCCTAAACACACAGACACACAGACACAGACACAGACACAGACACAGACACACACACACACACACACACACACACACACCACAGCTCCCTAGGACATCATTTTAAAATACTGATAGGTAATGATTAATAAAAACTGAGAGAAATTTCTAACGTGAAAGACGAACATTAAACTGATAGAACTTTGAGCAAGCAGACAATTCAGAAAATAAACAGCAATTTCAAAAATAGAACGAAAAACTTCAGTATGAAGCCCCGCCCCCCTGCCCCTGACAACCCCCACCCCCAGTGCCGATGCCGCCACAAAGAAGAGGATGATATGTAAAGGAACAGAGAAGAAAGAACTTTTTCATATGAAAATAAAATATTAAAGAGGAGAGTCAGTTGGAAACAACTTGAGACTTTCTCCTAGGAAACAGAACAGCAAAAGAAAATCAATGAAAAAAAAATAGAAGAAAAGGGAATAACATTTGAGAATGAATCCACCCAGCAGTCCTCAGTCCAAATGGGAGGGATTTCAGAAAGGGCAGAGAGAATTGTTAGGGAAGGGGAGCAAAGATACAGCATGTATACTAACACTTCCTTAGCAAAAGGCCACAGTAGACTTGGAGAGATAGCTCGGTGGTTGTGCTGGTTTGAATGAAAATGGTCCCCACAGGCTCATATATTTGAATGCTCAGTCACCCGGGAGTGGAACTGTTTGGGAAGGGTTAGGAGGTGTGGCCTTGTTGGAGGGGCTTTGAGGTTTCAGGAGCCCACACCAGGCCCAGTGTCTTTCTCTCTATTTCTGCCTGTGGATCAGGTTGTAAAGCTCTCAGCAACTGCTCCAGTGCCATGCTTGTCTGCTTCCTGCCATGAAGATCAGGGCCTAACCCTCTAAAGCTGTAAACGAGCCCCCAGGCACATGTTTTCTTGTATAAAAGTCGCCTTGTCATGGTGTCTTGTCAGAGTAATAGAAAAATGACTAAAACAAGTGGATGAAGAACTTGTTGTACAAACATGAGGAACCGAATTCAGATCCTCAGAACCCATGTAAAAGCCTGGCAGTCATGGTTGCTACCTGTAATCCGTGGAATCCCAGCACTTGGGAGGCAAAACAGAGGGTCCCTAGGGCAAGCTGGCAAGCTAGGCGAGGTAGGACATCCCAGCTCTCAGAAAGATACCTAGCTTCAATAAAAAAAAAAAAGTGGAAAGGGATCAACTTTGGCCTCCATATACATGTTCACATCCACCCACCTATACGCACGTGCCCACACGCACTAAATCATGCATACATGCATGCACATACACTCCATTTGCATACTATAAAAAGAAAGGAGGTCATAATGCCCCAGCACTGAGCATCTATCTGGTGCCAGCACAAATAAATGAAAAGTGACACTAAGGAATGTCACTGCACATTTTAAGACAGCCAGGGATAAAAAGAAAATTCTAAGCATGGGTGCATTATTCATAATAGTCAACATGTGGAAACAAGCCAGATGTCCATCAACTTATTAATGGCTAAGCAAACATGGTCTCTTTGTATAATGGAACATTATTCAGCCTTAACAAGGAGTGTGCAATGACATCAGTGAATCTTGAAACGTTATACTGAGTGGAAGAAGCCACTCACAAAAGACCACATGTATACGGTCTTGTTTACCTGAATCTTCCAGTGTAGACTGATCCACAGGAGATTTGTGTTGTCTGGTGCTGAGAAGGGGTTGGTTTTGGGGGGAAACGGAGATCGATTGTTTGGTATGAGGTGAATCTCTTTACAGGACGGTGAGGTGTTCTAAGATTGGCTATGGTAATTGTACAACTTAGCAAATATACTAAAACTCACTTGGATATTTTATATGGGTGACATGTGAGGTCTCTGGATTATATCTCAGTAAGGTAGATGTGTTAAAGAAAAAGAAAATGGCAGAAATGAGAAGGGAGGAAATGTCTTAAAAACTTCCAAAGAGGAAAATGTTCCATGCAAAGGAATAAGAAACCTAAAGTCAAGCCAGATATGGTGGCACACACCTTTAATCCCAGCAGAGGCAGGCAAATCTGTGAGTTCGAGGCCAGCCTCGTCTAAAAATCAAGTTCCAGGACAGCCAGAGCTACACAGAGAAACCCTGCCTTGAAAACACACACACACACACACACACACACACACACACACACACACACACACACACAGAGAGAGAGAGAGAGAGAGAGAGAGAGAGAGAGAGAGAGAGAGAGAGAGAGAGAGAGAGTAAAAAGAAAAAAAGAGTATGGTCCAGGCTAGGGACTGCAGCTCAAGGGCAGAGTATGCACTTAGCATGCACCTAGGCCCCTCATTCACCCCTCAGTACTGAAGAAAAAAAATCACAAAGGCATTGGATTTCTTGAAATATAGGTCAAGATACAAAAATAATGATGGAACAAGATTTTTTAAAATATGAGGCAAAATGACCTTTAAGTAATATTTCTATATCTTGACAAATTATGAGTCAAGTTATAAAGTTCAACACAGTCATTTTCAAAAGTGCAAGTACTAAAAAATATTTATCTCTCATAAATCATAGATTTGCTTCTCAAAATGACACACACACACACACACACACACACACACACACACACACGGTAGGGGGAGCAAGAGAAGGGGGAGAAGGAGAGGGAGAGAGAGGTAGGCAAGGGAGGGAAAGGGGAGAAGCAGGGTGGGAGATTGAGAGCCCAGGAATCAGAGGCTCCATTAAGAGAGGCACGGAAGGAATTCCCCCATACTGGCACTTAGATGACTGGCTTAACTGTAGCAGAAGACAGTGGCAGAGCCCCAAGCTGAACTAAACTGATGGGGAACTGATAAAATCCCCAGTAACCATGGCCAAATGGAGGCACTTTACAGTTCTCTTAGAAGTTTTGAAGCACACAGGGAATGGTACATATAAAGCTAAGGACAATTTAAAAGCACTGTGGTGTTATTTGTGTGTGTGTGTGTGTGTGTGTGTGTGTGTGTGTGTGTGTGTGTGTTCTAACAAATAAAGCTTGCCTGGAGATCAGAGTGCAGAGCTAGCCGCTAGAGGCCAGGCAGTGGTGGCACACACCTTTAATCCCAGCTCTTGGGATCTCATGCCTTTAATCCTAGTACTTGGGAGGCACAGGCCTTTAATCCCAGCACTTGGGAGGCACAGGCCTTTAATCCCAGCACCGGGGAGGAGGAAACAGGAAGTGAAAAGGCTGGGCAGAGAGAGGAAATGATAAGGCAGGGTGAAGACAGGAGCTCTGCCCTGTCAGCCTGAGGAGTCCTAGAGGTAAGAAGTCTTTCTAGTGGCTGCTGCTCTGCTTCTCTGATCTTTCATCTTTCACCCTGATATCTGACTCTGGGTTTTTATCATTAAAACCAATTAGAGTTCATGCTACAAAGCACAATATTAACTTTTTAAAAAGCAGTATATACTATACACATCTGCATGTGATGAAGTATTAGATTTACTATTCTCCAGAGGAGGAAAGCTATGATACTGTCAAAGACTGGGGACCAGGAGGTTTCAAGCACTGGAACTCTAATGTTGCTAAGAAAACAGCTGAATTTAAATTAACTTTAAAAACTAATGAGAGTCAGGCATGGGAGTGCACACCTTTAATTCCAGCACTCTGGAGGCAGAGGGAGGCAAATCTGAGTTCATGGCCAGCCTGGCCTACGCAACAAGTTCCAGGCCAATCAGAACTACACCAAAAGAAAAAAAAAAAAAAAGTTAAAGAGGAGGCCTGAGTTAGAACAGTGGCTGTAGGGATGAAAATAAGGAAAATAAGAACTATTTGTAAGATGCTGTGTGAAAGCCAGGTTTGGGGTCTATGTAGACAGTAGAAGAATTGGAAGCAGAAAGCACACCAAACAGCCAACAGACAGAATCAGTTCGGCTTCATGTATGAGTGTGCATAGTGAAGATGCTTGGGAAAGGCATCGTAGATAAAAGCTGAGTGCGTGTAAGCAACAGGGCTGCTGTGAGTGGGCTTAGGGGTGGGGGTGGGGGGTTCCTGCCGCCCATTCCTGTCTCCCTGTCAGTTCTGAAGGTTCTCTATTCTGACAGCAGCTGGCTGAGAGGATTTGAAGTGGGAGAGGTTCCAGCACCGAAGGAGGCCTTAGAAATCACTCCCATCGGTCCTTCCAACTCACTGAAGCTGCAATTTAAGGAAGGAGACAGTTTCAACCAACATCAGAGACAGATCAACAGCATCTAGGGCTGGGGACAGCAAAGGACTGGGGTTGACACAGCTGGCCTAGCATGCAGGAAAATATGGATTTTTTCCCAGCTCCGCATAAGCCTCGAGCTGGTGGCGTCCTCCATGTTCAAAGCCAGCCTGGGATACATGAGGCCTGTCCAAAAAAAAAGAACAGAAGTCCAAGAAGGACCACTGGTTTGAGAAAAGTAAGCACAATTGAGAAGTGGGGTGGGGAGGGGCGGGGTGGGGGAGCTGGAATACGCAGTGTCAAATACTGAGTGAAGAATGGATCTACCTGACTCTGCCTTGCACACAGTAAATGCTCACAAGGATCAGTGGGTATCGATGTTTACTTTTCCTAGAAACACGATGGTGAAAAAACAAATTTTAGAAAAGGCTAGTAGCTTCGTGGGAGTAACTCAAGTACTAATCAGTGTTAAGAAATGAAACAGCGGACCCTGTGTGTAGACAGAAGTAAAGGCCTTGGCAAAGAGAGATAAGAGACAGCACCAGTGTGGCAGTGAGGAGCACCAGTGACAGCACCAGTGTGGCAGTGAGGTGGTACAGCTGGGCTTTAACCAAGGGTACTGCGGTGACTAGTCTAGGAGGCGAGTCCAGACTAAAGGGGGAGAGCAGAGGGCCCATGCCCAATTGAGCCCTCCTCTCTTCCTCCCTACCCCATCTTTCTTTCTTTCTGAGACAAGGTCTTACTATGTAGCACAGGTTGGCCTCAGACTTGTAGTCCTCCTGCCTCAGTTTCCAGAGTGCTAGGATGACAAGTGTGTTCCAACACATCTGGCTTTCAGGATGAACTTCTTTTGAGATTTTATTTATGTTTATTTTCTGTGTCTAGATATTGTGCCTGCGTGGATGTCTGTGTACCACATGTGTATGATGCCAAAGGGGGCCAGAAGAATCTAGCACTGGATACCATGGGACTAGAGTTATAGGCAGTTGTGAACTGCCATGTGGGTGCTAGGAATTGAACCAAAATCCTCTGGAAGAGCAGCATCTTAGTTACTGTTCTATTGCTGTGGACAATCCACCAGGACAAAGGCAACTTATGGGTTTTTTGTTGTTGTTTTGGTTTTTCGAGACAGGGTTTTTCTATGTAGTTTTGGTGCCTGTCCTGAATCTCCCTCTGCAGTCCAGGCTGGCCTTGAACTCACAGAGATCCACCTGGCTCTGTCTCCTGAGTGCTACGATTAAAGGTGTATACCACCACCACCCGGCCAAAGGCAACTTATGAAAGAAAGCATTTACTTTGGGGTCCACAGTTCCAGAAGGTAGTAGATCCATGAGCACCATGACTGGGAGCGTGGCAGCAGGCAGGCATGGTGCTGAAGAGTAGCTGAGAGCTTACGAAGCCAGACTGCAAACATGCAGTAATGGGAGAGGGGAACTAACTGGGAATGGCTTGGGCTTTTTAAACCTCAAAGCCTGCTTCCAGTGACACGCCTTCTTCAACAAGGCCACACCTCCTAATCCTTCCCAAAGAGTTCCAGTTAGGGAACAAACATTCAAATAAGGCCCATGGGAGCTATTCTAGTTCAAACAACCAGAAGTAGCCAGTGCTGTTAATGGCTGAGCCATCTCCCCAGACCCTCAAGATGAATTTTGATTAACAAGAAGGAAGTCTTTAAAAAAAAAAAACACAAAGTTTTGGGGGTCTTGTGTAGCCCAAAGTGGCCTCCGATGTGACTTGTAGTGGAAGGTGACCTTAAACTTCTGATCTTCTGCCTACATCTCCCCAGTGATGAGATTGCCCCAATTGCCACCACCAGTTTCAGATTCTCTCTTCCTGAAGAATACAAGATAAGCAATTGCCTATAGGAAGTTTCTATCCAAACTTCAGGAAGCTGAACAAGTTTAGAATGGTGAATTTTGCCCTCTACATTCAGGAAATAATTATGGTTATCACAGTCACTACAGATTTCTACTGATAGGTACCAAAATTTCTGCTAAACAACCCACTACATAGAGGGCGGCCCCCACAAAAAACAAGTATCCTGCTTAAAATGTTAATAGCGGCAAGATTGAGAAGTCCTGCTTTGGGGTGACTGCTAGGGGAACTCCCCTAAGGAAGTAACCAGAAGTGGTGAAGAGAATGGCCCACAGGTCCATCCAAGCCCAACTCTTAGCTACAGTGACTTTTTTTCCCATAAGTTTTACAATAAGCAGGAGGAGTTCATATTATTAAAATGTCCCCCTTTGAAAGGTTTTTGCAAACGTTTGTCATGGGTCAATCACTTTCTAGAGTTTCTTTTTTCTTTCTTTCTTTCTTTCTTTCTTCCTTTCTTTCTTTCTTTCTTTCTTTTTTTTTTTTTAAAACAGCTTTGAGTAGTTACCATTTTCCTAGTTTTCCAGATGAAGAAACCATGACACAGAGACTAAGATACAAGCCCAAAGTTGTATAGTCAGGAGGGGGAGAAGCAAGATGAGACCCAATTGGTTCATATGAGTGCCTGTCTGCTTACCTTAAGGGTAAGGGACACTACTACGCTCCCCTTAAGGAAAGCTGTTTCTACTTTTCACTTTGACACTCTGCAAATGACCCTCCCATTCTGGAACGTGAGGGTCCCAATAGGTGCGTTCTTGACTGTCCTTGACTCCACAGTCACCTCCCCTTAGTACACAGGTGCAGTGGTGATTGCAGTCATCCATCCCGGTGATGCTAGACATGGTTAAGGTTTCTGGAGAAAAAGTAAACTCGGTCCCTACCTCTGGGATAAGGATTCTAAGAAGCAAGCTAACCCTTTCACAGATGGCTCACCAGATTTATGAATCATCATGTTCCCTACATCTTCTTCTGACAGTGCAAAGGGGTTGAACGCCTCTCAATGTTATTCCTTTTGCTTGTGAAGGGTTTTTGGACTGTGGACCCCTGGTCATATGCTCCACTCAGCCTAGGTTTGGAATTAGCCACCTCTTAAGGTCCGGTTATCAGGACTAGACAGAGGTGCTGCTACGATGTACCTAATATGTACATTGCTTGAAGGAGAACCCCGGGAGACCTAAGCATGGCCTGTGGTTAACACTATTAGAAGTGCTCCAGAAAAAGATGGGAGTTAAACCCCTTGAGTCTACCTTACTCCATGCTCAGAAGCCGCTTGCCTTCCCACACAATCTGGCGCCTGTCAGCAGAGTGCTGTAGGCCTGAGACCTCTTGCTTGTGTGGTAACTGGTGGGCACAAGGCCTCTGAAGGGGGAAGCAGAGAAATGAACAGCTGAGCTAGAGGACACTGACAGAAGCAGCCAGGAGGGTGTGGATGGGCCAGGATCCCCAGCTCAGGCCCTGTAGGTGTCTTCCAGTTCCATCATGCCTGCTCCAGCTCTGCTGGCTCTGCCTCTTGGTTCAGAGGCTCACAGGGGCCCCAAAGTTTCCATCTGCCAGCTCCCTCCTTTCCCTCCAGTTCTTCTATCCCTCTGGCTCCGTGTGCTTCCGACTTCCTTCCGAGTGGCCACACGCTGCCTTCCCTTTTACGTATTCTCAGCATCTTTCAACCCACTTTCTGCCTTGTCCCCTGCTCTCCTTCAGTGTTTGTTCCAGAAAGGTGACTAACGTGTAGGAAAGACAAGACCAGAGTTGAAGAATTCTTTTTATTTCTTTTCTTTCTTTTTAAAGATTTATTTATTTTATGTATGAGTATTCTATCTGCATGCACGCCTTTATGCCAGAAGAGGGCATCAGATGGATGGTCGTAAGCCACCGTGGTGTGGTTGCTGGGAATTGAACTCAGGACCTCTGGAAAAACAGCCAGTACTCTGAGCCATCTCTCCAACCTGAAATTTTTCATTTCTGTTTTCCTCCCCTCCTTATTTATGTACTTACATTGAACCAGGGTCTTTGTAGCCCAAGCCGGCCTCCATCTCTCTGTGTGGTGAGAAGGAGCTTTAACTCCTCACCCTCACGCTGCCACCTCCCAAGTACTAGAATTACAGGTGTACATCACCAAACATGAATTTATTTCGAGTTTTAATTACTAAAATTATTTGGTTTGACTTTTTTCCTCATCTTGATTCTAGTTCTTGCTTATGTACTTAATGGATACAACTTATTCATCAAATGCCATTTTGTATTTCTTTTTTTTCCTTCTTTTCTTTCTTTCTCTCTCTCTTCCTTCCTTCCTTTCCTTCTTTCTTTCTTTCTTTCTTTCTTTCTTTCTTTCTTTCTTTCTCTCTCTCTCTCTCTCTCTCTCTCTCTCTCTCTCTTTCTTTCTTTCTTTCTCTCTTTCTTTCTTCCTTTCTTTCTTTTTTGAGACAAGGTTTCTCTGTATAGCCCTGGTTGTCCTGGAACTCAATTTGTAGATCAGGCTGCCCTCGAACTCACAGAGATCTGCCCGCCTCTGCCTCCTGAGTGTTGGGATTAAAGGCATGTGCCACCACACCCGGCTCCAATTTGTATTTCTTAAACAGTTCACTCATAATGATTCCCATTACTCTAGCTACAAGAAAATTGTCAAGGTTTTAAGGGCTGGGACTTAAGTAGACCCTCACTGAGATTTTGAGAGTAGGACAGGCTGGGGGATTTTATATTATCCAGGGTAAATGGCCCTTGGACTGGTCTTATAAATGCAAGGTGCCACAGTGCTCAGTTTACCTGGAGAAAGACAACTGTGTACCATGGCTGCCTCTGGTGAGTCCCCACTGCCCTTGGAGGCCGCCATCACTTCACTGTCTTGTGTGTTGTAAGCAGCATGGGTGGACAATCAAGTTCACCAGTTCTGACGGACGAAGATGCTGATGTCAGTGCAGGAGGAAGGGCTACATTTGAGTCACGGACTTCAGAGAAAGGGCCGTGACTAGAGGCTGCGTGCTCTGGTTCCCAGCCACATGTCCTCCTTTGCTTCTCCCAGTCCTGAGCCTCCTTGTTGGTCTTTTGGCTACTGCCAAGTGTCATTCAGTTTCTCCAATCCCCTCCACCAGAACCTCCATCCATCATATTAGTGCTGCCAGGCTGTTTCTCTCATGTCTCTGATTCTAATTCGCTGGTATCAACCCTGACTGGATCCCTCTCTCAACCAAGAAGAAACCTGTTTCAATTCCAAACCTCATGAGGAGGCGGCGGTAGCTCATAGCTGAAGCTGCCATGTAGTCTGTGAGGATGACTGGGTCCCTCTGGGACAGAAGCGAGTCTCCAGAATCCACCACACTCTCCCTTTAGATGATCAGCCCAGGGGAGACCTGTGGATGCCCTTTTTTCCTTTGTAAGCTCACGAAGGGGAAAGACCATGTGAGTCAATGCAACACCTTCCAGCAACACAGGGTAGAGCTGTCACCTGCCTGGCCCAACTATCACACTGAGCTTGGGACACTCCCGACAAAAGAGGATGTGGAACAATGGTTGCTCATGGTAGATGTCCAGTAAATATTGTTAAATGAATTTTTTTTTAAAAAAGCTGTTTTAGTATTCTGAAATATCTGCAGGGTTTAGAAAGCTCTCGTGAAAAGAAATAGGTACTGAAGCTGCATGAGTTTGGCACTGAGACAGAGCGAAGTGTGTCTAAACATGAAATAGAAGCCATGGCTTCTCAGAGCACCCGGTCTCTCCATGTGCAGTGACATTGGAGCTAATGTTGGCAGAGGGAAGAGCATGGTTACTTATTTCCAAGACCCTCAGATCAGTGGCACAGCTCTGTCTTCATGAATCAAGGGACATCTAGGCCTACTTCTGATCAAAGGAAATAGGAATTCCTGCTCCAGAAACTCAGATTTTTGCAGAGCTGAGGAGCTTGCTGTCTCACAGCTTTAAGCTAAACAACTCTAGCTTGATTATCAAATATTAGAATTGGGAGAAACAGGCACTGATGCAAGTAAAAGAATATTCTGCTGCTGATTTAAAGACAAGTGAATCGCTAAATATTTTTATTAGCAGCAAATTTGCTGCTTGCTGGAACTAATTTCACGCCCTGTAGATATGGTGCTTAAGTTGGAAATGGCGTTAAATTGCTCTCTCCTTGAGGCGGGTAAGGCTTCTGGTGGTAACCACTAGATGGCACAGACAAGGTAGCCCTTGTAAGACAGGCAGCTTTGGAGCCAATGATAGGAAACTCCACAGGAAGTACCCCTTACACTCCCCTTTCTCATTTCAAGGAAGTGTCTGTGGCCCCCTACATGCAAATCTTGCTTAAAAAAAAAAAAAAAAAGTATTTGCCCAGAAAGAGACGTTCCTCCTAACACTCTGGAGTTTCCCATTTAATCCTGTCTCCAAACTCAGAACACTTAGCACATTCAAGTGACCGATCAACTGTAAATAATATAGTAGTACATAATGAGTTAGCGCTCTCTCTTCAACTACACTCCAGAAAGGAGAGATCGAAAACGATTACCAGAACTGGAGTTAAAGTGAACAGCCAGATTCAGAAGGTCCCAGAGCCAGAACAAAAGAACTGAGGCAAAGAATGTAGTACAAGGAGAGAGGTCAAGTGAGATTCCTGGCAAGGCAGAAAAGCCAAAGAGGTCATGGCAGCACTGGGCATCTGAAATCAGATGAGAAATTCAAGGCGGAGGCAAGTCCATGGCTGAGGTTCAGGGGACGGCTGTGGTTCGTTACCAGAGCTGGAGGACACACTAAATAGTGAAGGTCAGAGCGAGCTGCGGCACGGTTATTGATTCCAGTGGGAGGAAACACCAAACATCGCGTCTTGATTTTAGCAGAAGAGTTCATAAATCTTCAAGGATTTCAACACATTATTTAATAAATCTTCAATATTATAAATAATGCTGTAAAATGGGTCATTAGGTAATATTGAAGCTGTCTGAACAGTCACCAGGACTGGAGAAGATCTCCAGTGCAACCGAGTTCTAGGCCATATTTTTAGGGACTTGAATTAAAACATTCAGATAACATTTATCAAAGGTGAAAGGAGACCCACTAAATCTCAGAGGAAAGAGAATCAAGACTTTCCAAATGAGCCTATTAGGCCAGAAAGCTGAGCTCCAACCAACAAGATGCAATTCAAATAAGCATTTAATTTCTACATTGAGATTTCAAAAATAAATTGCACAGCCCAAGGATGGTGGGGTTGACAGCAGTCAAGGGGTTGAAAGAACCGGCCCACTTCAGTCAGTCAGAAGGTCAAGTGACGAAATGTGAGGTGTCAAGCTTAGGACCCCAGAATCACTGTTGGGCATATGGTTTCCAGCTCAAAGGCAGCTGTAAGAGCATCAACGTGGTCTAAGCCTGTTAGAGCTTTTGAGACCAGACTCCAAAAGCCATACTGACAGGCCCATCTATCCAGATCTCTGAGACTGGAGTCAAGAAACAATGAAATATACTCAGAGTGCAGGAGCCCTGTGCGAAGTTCGAAAGGGAAAACTAAGAGAAAGATTGACAGGTACCTTCATGTATTTTTAAAATGGCCTTCTGTGTGTTGCTACAAATGGAAAAATGAGACACAAATGAGCAGGAATCTTGAGGAGGCAGAATCTGGCTCAGTGTAAGAAACAGCTTTCTAAGATAGGCAGCTTTGGGGGACTGAGAGTGTCCCAACCCTGAATACGTTCAGGCTGAAGTCAGATGGTCTAATAAGAGATTTGTGGAAAATGTGTTCAGATTAAATACCTGCCCTTGTAATACCTTATCTTTCAGCCAGAGGCTCACTGGCATCCTTGAGATAACGTCCAGATTCTTCATGGCACACAAACTGCCCCCCAGACTCGCAGGGAGACCCCTGTGCCTCCCTCAATTTCAGCCCCAGCAAACTCTATGCTACAAACATGCCTAGTTTCTGTCTGTCAACTGCTTTGCCGTGTTTAGTCACATCACCACGTGTGGACAAGTGTTCCTGCAGGCTGTCTAATCTGCAATCGTCCAGAAAGGCCATGCCCCTGCCCCTCCAGTTTCCTCCTTTGTACCCCCAAACACCCTAGATTTGCCACAGAGGTAGATTTGTTTTGTGGTTGGTGTTGTTTTCCTGTACAATAGAATGAGAACGATGTGGAAATGTGTCAGATCTCCAACTCCCCAATTTCTACCACAGTGCCATAAGGCTGCTCGGTGTGTAAAGGACATTTCACCAGGCCTGTATTCCTTAGGTCAAAACACAGCCATGGAGTCAGGCAGTATGTGAAGCTTGCCAACAGAGGGTCCTGAAAGTCTTGACTCACTCAGAGAACAGCCCTCCTTCTCAGCCCTCCCTATAACACCCAGGATTTCACACTGTACTTCTTTGTCTTTCAGGAACACGATTTCATTCTCTTCAATGCCCCTGTTCCTTGCCCTCCATCATTCTCCAGTCCTCTCTGGGTTTACTATTACATGATCACTGACTCCTTTAACTGTTTTAGCCAGGCACATGTTTAGCTTCAGTGGTTCTGTTTATCATCATTTATTGATTAGATTAAATTTACATCCCATCTACTGCCTTCAGGCCTCTGAGTTTGGGTAGCAAACTCGTGGTAACACTTTCTATGGAGACCACTTTGGTGTGATGTCCTGAAGGGTAGCCCAGACTGAAGTCATCAAGGCTTCCTCTCCTCACAGTTGCTTCCCCTGTTCAAAGGAAATAAACAAAAGTACAGTATTTGTGAGACTACTCTTTGCCTTAAGCCATCCTTGCTCATGGGATGCTAAGAGAATTGCTTTCTTCTGAACCAGTGAGAAGGCTCAGGGGGTAAAGGGGCTAGCTGCCAAGGTGGGCAGTCTGAGTTCAGTCCCTTGGACTGATGTGTGGAAGGAGAGACCTGACACATGAACGCTGTCCTCTGACATCTACGAGTGTGCCCCACCCCAACAAATAAATAGTTGTAAGAAAAAAAATTTTTGAGACAGGGTCTCACTAAACAGCCCTGGCTGGTCTTGAACTCATTATGTAGATTCTGCCTCTCAGATTCTAGGATTAAAGGCATGTGCCACTATCCCTGACTCAAATAATTTTTTAAAAAGATTTATTTATTTATTTATTTATTTATTTATTTATTTATTTATTTATTTATTTATTTATTATGTATACAGTGTTCTGCCTGCATGTATGCTTACAGGCCAGAAGAGGACACCAGATTTCATTACAGATGGTTGGTTGTGAGCCACCATGTGGTTGTTGGGAATTGAATTCAGGACCTCTGGAAGAGCAGCCACTGCTCTTAACCTCTGAGCCATCTCTCCAGCCCCGACTCAAAAAATTTTTAAAGAGAACCACGTTGTTTGGTTTTTGCCGCGGGATATCACTCCGAAGCCCATCCTGGCCTTGAACTCGTGGCCAATCCTCCTGCTTTCGTCTCCCACATCCTAGGGTTCCAGGCATGAGACACCCAAACCTGGTCAGAATTACATTCTTGACCCTTGTTTAGCTTTGGGTCTCCAGTCTAAGTATTTGTCCTTTCAACCCTGGGACACATGGCCAATCCGTGAAGCCTTTCCATTTGACTGCTGCAAGCCTCAGTAAATGCTCTCCCTGTATATGAAAGACCTCAAGAAAGATGAAGTCATCCATCACTCGAGCTTCAGTGTGAACTTTTCTGAAGGGCCCTGATAGAACAGACAGCATGTGGTCACTGATGTGACGCCAGCTGGACCAGATCGTTTTCAGCTGCTTCTCAAGTCTGTGAGGAACAGTGGGGCCCAGACCTGTCATGGGCCAGAACCATGTCAAGACATCTGGGGGTCTGGAAACTCCATGGTTCTTCCAATACTCTTACTCTTTCCCATAAAGCGTTTTGAATTGCCTTCCCCACACCCACCAACTGTTCCTCTGTGGACTCGGACTGGGTTTTCTGCACGTCCTTTGATTCTGTGTCTTTCCTTCAGCCCTCCACACGTGTGCTTCACAGAAGTTAAGGATATCAGAACTCACGGAATCCTCCTCTGGCCAGCCAGTTAATATCTGTTCCTCAGACAGGATGCCTGGACTGCAAACCCAGCTGTGGGGAGGGCCGGGGCTGGCAGATTCATATTCTTTCACTTGCTGTCTGCTTTTTTAAAAAGAGTTTTATTTTTTAATTTGTAGGGATGTGTATGACCCTGTGTGTCTGTGTGCGTGCCAGTGGAGGCCAGAAGACAGAACCAATTGCCTGGAGTCAGTCACAGGCATTTGTGAGCCTCCCCAGCCAGTCAATACGTGTGCTGGGAACAGAACTGAGGCCCTCTAGAAGAGCAGCGAGAGAGGAGTCATCTTTCCAGGTCTACCTGTGGATTTACGATCTCTTGCTAATTTTTAGAGCAAAGAGATATTAACCTCCATTTAATCATAACCCCACAAAGAAACTCCGCCTGCCTCACAGATGAGATGTGAGATGAGCCTTCTCACTCAATCCAGGAGGAACCACCAAAGCCTAGCTTGTGGCTTGGTGTTCTAGGAAGCAGCCCTTCCTAGCAGGGTCTGCAGTAACCCCAAGTTGTTCTGGATGCTGTGTGTGACCATCAGATCATGTCATCTGCCTGCTCAAAACTACTCCAGTCTACCATTCCATTCAGAAAAATGTTTAAGCTTCCTGGTGGCCATAAGTCCCACAATGAAGAGCCCCCATCACCTCCCCGCTATGGGCCTCTCATGCTTGCTTAGAGGTTATTACTTCATCAGAGGAGTCTTCCTTGGCCGCCATCTATACAACAGTGTTTCCCGTCCACCATGAACCTTCATTCATTGTCCCTTGCCTCTGTGTAGCTTCATGTCCCTTAAAGTCGTCAGCTGTGTGTTTATTTGTTGACCTCCTGGCTCTGCCTACTAAAATTAGAGTTCTATGACTTTGTTCACTTTGCAAAACAGTCCAAAGTACCCAGTAACAATAAGTGAACGCCACAGGGATGAATGATTGTGCTTAGGCAGCCAACTGACGCATGGGCTGTGACTTGCCCTGAGAGGTACGTAGGCAGGACCTGGCCAAGAAACGTAGCCACAGTTCTCTGTTGTGTTGTCTAGAAGGCAGAGGCTAATAGCTGCACCTAAGATGCCTCTCAATCCACTACGCCCCTCTTCATCAGAATGCCAGTTTCTCAAACTGAGGCGAACACCGTCAGAGTTCAACTTCCTTTCCTGACCACTGCCTTTTCTACTTTTTGGTGTTAAGAAATAAACCTTGGAGCTCCCTCCTAGTATGAAAGGCCTTTCCAGATATCAGATAAGACATGTGAACTAGATATGAGAGCTTGGCGTCCCAAAATATTTAATTTGGTGCTTCCTCATGTTAAGGCTGGCCAAGCTCTCCTTTGTCTGGGTAAAAACAACCCTTTCAGAGAAGAGACAAAATATCTGCTACCCAGTTGTTGAGCCAACAGGTTGAATTTTCTCTGAAAGCCATTCCAATGTGTAAGGACTAGCAAATAATTCCTAAATCAAAAGCATGTTACTTGTCTCATTCATTTCTGAGCTCTTGAAAGAGAGAATCCTCCTCCTTCTCCAACACTGGTGGGTGAGTGAGGCAGGGGGGCAAGGCTTTTCACCAAACACAATGCTGAAATAATACTGAAGGAAGGGATCCAGGTCTGCTTTCTGTTCTATTGTCTTATTCTGTCAGCTCCCACATCTCCCCAAATCCAAGCTTAATAATTTACAGCGGAAAGACATTTAATAAATACGTGGCGGGATTGGAGCTGTCGGCTCCACACAATGGGGTTGTTTGCATTTTCCTGCCTGGTGTTAGCACCAGCTCTCTCGGCTCGCTTCAGCGGAAACAATCCCATTTGCTATTTTCATAAAATTAGTTCCTCTGCAGTTTCTATTAATCAGAACATTCTTTGGAGAGAATTATACCGGGATTTTATCACCATCTGAGTTCAACCATTCTGCGAGTCTGATGAATTTTTATCACCTCTGAGTGGCAGAGAGGGTAAAACTTGAGTGGACTGATGTGAGCAGGCATGGAGCCCTCACTTGAAGCCAGCAAGGTCTGACAGATTGGGGGATCTGGGTCAGTCTCCCCCTACAAGCATCTATAATTTTAAATATTCTTCGGGTCATGGATTTCCTTTCAAATTGTATAAAAGCTACAGCTATTCCACATCTGCATCACCAAGCCACACAATTCTAGTGTGTTTGTGGACGCCTGTTCTGTCTTCCATACACACAGCTATCTATGGACTCCAGAGTTAAAATGGTGTGTTCTGAGCGCTCCCAGGCATCCTTACCTCCCTTAACAATCTTTAGCTGGACTAGTCCTGAACCTCTAAATTCCTTGGTTAAAAGAGAAAGGACTGGGATGTTTTTAGAAGGGAAAATGTGAGGATAAAATTTCTCATGATGGCTGCTATGGTTTAGACAATTGTCCCTTGAAGGCCCATATGGTCCTCAACCCATGGTGCTGTTGGGAGGATGCAGAACCTTTAGGGCACAGGGCTGAAGAGAGGGAAGTTAAGGTCACTGAAGAGGCTATGGGGCCCAGCTCCTTCTTCTTTCCCTGTTTCCTGGCAACAGCCCAGTAAGCAGTTTTCCTCTCTCATACGATTCCCACTAGGATGTGTTGCCACAGGCTGCCAAACCACGGGACCAACCAAAGATAGAGCCACCTCGGAAGCTGTGAGCCAAAAGACCTTTTGTCATTTGAAGTTATCTCACTCTTTTATCTCAGTCTTCGAAAGGTGATTAACACAGTGGCCACATGATTTTTGAAAAGTGAGGGGGGAAAATGGAAAAGAGAGGGCAACTCAAAAGTGCTGAAATAAAGTATAAAGGTCTGACATATTGACGGTCACTGCACGGTATTAATGTGAGTGAGACATGGGATAAAAGTTATGAAAGTCTTGATGAACTTTCTGTGCCGCCAGCTTACAGAACACCAGCCTCATCTTAAGTAAAGTCAACTCTGCCTGAGAAAGGAAACGACATAGATGGGAGAAATGTTGTACTGATGGGACAGGTTTCTAGAGCTTCCTCTGTCCACTGAATGTGTGGTTTTAGGACAGAAGTAACTTTAATCTCTACCAATCTGAGATAAAATAATAATGCATGACTTTTAAAGTCTGTTCAGTTCTAATAACCAGTTGGACCTGATTCATTATCAGCATCGTTTTTATATTGTTTTATTGAGGTAGTGTCTCAAATAAGGTCCTGGCTGGTCTCACACTTGCCATGCAACTCAGGCTGCTCTCAAACTTGAGATTCTTCTGCCTCAGCTCCCTTAGTATTTATATTATAGGCATCTCAGGTGGCCTTTCTGGAGACGTCTAAGGTAGAAGAATCAGCTTTTCCCTACAGTTCCCAGAAGGAAGTATTTTAAGCTATGAACCCCATCATCTGTGATTACGGCCCAGCTCTTGTTATTCCAGGGAAACGAGGCACAATCAACATAAAAACAAACAAACGAGCACACGGTGTGGCAGCCACACTTCACTTATGGGCACAGAAGCTTGAATTCCATGTGACAAGTATTTTTCTTTGGAGAAAATGTATACAAAAAATTCATGGATTTTTTTTTTTTGGTATCAAAAGGAAAAGGGTTTGGTTTGGTTTGTTTGTTGTTGTTTTTTGTTGGTTTTGAGACAGGATTTCTTCTCTGTGCAGCACTGGCTGTCCTGGAACTTGCTCTGTAGACCAAGCTGGCCTCGGACTCCATCAACAGCAGAACAAATGATACTACACATTTGAGAGTGAGTTTGTTCCAGGACAGCTAGAGCTGCGTAGTGAGACCGCAGGGGTGGGGATGGTGTGGGTGGGTGACTGAATATGCTACATCCGATTCAGACCGAATAGTTTGCTTCCCAGTGTCTCCATACTTTGTCTAAGGACACAGGTTCAAGGACCGCAGTTCGCAAATCATGAATTGCTTTTGGTTGTTGTCTGTTTTCCCTTCCTGCTTCCACAGTGGAGGATGCAAACTTCGCCCTGTTTCCTTTCATTGGCCTGATCTTTTGATCAAAGACTATAGGCTGGGCACAAAATCTTCACAAATTCTGAGTAGCAGTTAGGGAAGACACTCCTCTGTAGTTGTGGGCCAGCTTCATGGATAGCATGGCAGTAATGAAAAAGGCCTGTTTGACCTCGGGCCTCTTCCCCAGTCTGTCTCTTGGTTTCACTGATCCTTGCTTTGGTACATGTCAAAAGCTAAGGGAAGAATAACAACCAATAAAATAAGGCTGGGTAAGGATGACAGAACGTGGTGTTATTTCAACTAGTGATCTGGACTCAATTCAGGAGGGATGTTAGGGACTCTGAACGGCAGAACCTATTTGACTTGCCCCCACAGGCCTGGGCCCCTCCCGCGGGTTGGGGACTGAGTGGTCATCAGATGGCCGGACAGAAGCTGGTGTCTAGACCGCGGAACAGCTCTCCGCACCTGCAGGAGGATTGGCCCGGCCGCTCCACCGCGGGGCTGTGCAATCTCAACCCGGACAGC
>CABHPR010133362.1:9352-49673 GCA_902168415.1 Peromyscus melanophrys | reverse complement strand
TTTTTTTTTTTCAAGAGATCAAGCAAGCAATATGGAGTAAGCCAGGAAGCAGCACTCCCCCATGACCTCTGCATCAGCTCTTGTCACCAGGTTCCTGCCTTGCTTCGAGTTCCTGTCCTGACTTCCTGCAATGATGAACAATGCTATGGAAGTGAAAGCCAAACATACCCTTTTCTCTCTAATTTGTTTTGGTCATGGTGTTTCACTACACCAACAGTAACCCTAAGTAAGACAATGGATTACAAAAAAATCATTATCTTTCACATTAAACAAAGTACTTAGGAGTGTTTATAGTCTGTGGGTTTCTCTGCTTTTCTGAAAGTTGTGAGTTCACAAAAAATAGAACATGCTAGATGGGACAGGGGCCACATCTGCAACTCAAGCTCTTGGCAGCTCAACCAGGAAGATCTAAAGCTCAAGATTGGCCTGTGCTTGCTCCGTAGTAAATTCCGAGCCAATCTGAGATACAGAGTGAAATAGTGTCTTCAAATGGTGGGAGAGGAGGGGGCGGAATAATTCATAGTGTGCTGAACAGTAACACAGTTGTAGTTATTTACATTTTTAAAATACCTTAAGATCTTGAATCAGGAATATATTCTCATTACCAAGTGTGCAGGACTTGGACAATTGTACGAAAAGGGATCACGAGTGTCTATCATGGCTCCTGATTCTGATTTCAGCAGCAAGGACCAAATAATAGGGCATCCCATAGCCTTGTACACATTTTGAAAACGGTAAATGACAACTGTACAGGGATTTGTAGCTCATAATCTTGTTCATTTTCACGGTATTCTTGTCAAATTGCATGTGGAGAGGAAATGGGGCTCAGTAAAGCTAGCTTCAGACAGTTCCAAGCTCAGAGCCAGAACTTGAAACTAGATCTCTCAACTCAAATGCAGTGTCCTGCCCACTACTCTGAAGTTGATTTGGTTGAAACTGACAATTCATACTTCTTTCTCATCACAAGAAAATGGATCATTTCAGATGGCATATTTAAATTGTCTATAGCAGGGCCTGCAGAGACGGCTCAGTGGTTAAGCTGCTCTTCCCGAGGACCTGAGTTCAATTCCCAGCACCCACATCAAGTGGCTCACAACTGCCTGTTGTTACAATTCCTCACATCTCTGACCACTTGCATTCATGTACACACACCTCCTACACACATGCACATAATTAAAATAATAAAAATAAATCTTTAAAAAGAATAAATTGTCTATAGCAGATATGGGAATACATAACATTGCAGAAGCAAGGAGCTTATTATGTATGTCTATACATGTGCTGCAATTAACATAGTTCTTTGTATGAATAATAGAAGTGACTATCCCAGCATGATAATTAAAATCCTTTTGGAAAAAGTTTAAGATCAATTCTCCTTGCATTTGAGCATACAGTACAGCAGCTAGTATTGCTTTGGTGTTATTATTAAATATTGTAGAAGCATAGAATATGTAAGAAATTATGTTTTACTATAACATTTGTATGCAAATATATCAGAACTAAACTGGCAAGATATTTCTAATATTTCCATTATTATGCTCAGCTTAAATATATTCTTCATTAAAGTAGCTAAGATCAAAATGTAAATCTTTGTTTTGCCAGACAAATATTGCCCTCTCCAATTGAACTGTTCTCTTCCTTGCAGTCTTGAGTTCTTTTGTTGGGAAATAAGGTAAACATCTTCATTACAAAAAAAAAACAACACATGTCATTAATGCATTAGTTTTAATTGTGAGATAAAATTAATACTAACAGTTAAATTATTAAATTTGTAAATGTCTAAAACAGCATTCTATCAAGTCAAATGACTTAGATCTTCTTATAGTTATCTAGTAAATTTAAACAAAAAATACAAAAATCAAAAGATAAATATATGAGAGAGGAAGAGAGTGTATGCATGTTTTTGTCCAAAGCAAATCATATAGTTGCAAGGGAAAAAAAAATGATTCCTAGAATTAAAAGTCTTTGAAAGTTACTGTTATTTGAGTATTATTATTGTATCTAAAAAACAAGCTTACATATGAAAGGCAAGGCTTTCGAAATATAATTTGGGGAAATTATGTAGTATAAAAAAATTAATTCCATGGTGAAAAAAAAAAAGTTTACTACAGAGTGATCTTTTCTCCGTAACTAAATATACTGAAACTTGGAACATTTATGATTTTATAACAATATATAATGTATAGTAGATACCTGCTATAACTGAACTCAATCATAAACATATCTACAATTAGAAAGTCAATGAGGATGAAGGAAAATTCAGGTATCTGAAGTGTACAAAAGGATACTGTGGTGAACGGTGAGATGGGAGGTTGCTCTCACTCGCACTAGTTCTTCCTATCATTGTCTCTCTCCTCTCCTGAGTGCCAGCTCACAGTCCACTTTCGTTGCCGATGACTCTTTCTTTGCTACTCAAGTTTAAAGACAAACAGAATTCTGACCAAGAGAGAATGTTGAAGCTCAGAGAAGTTAATGAGCCTTCCCAGCACACAAACCTTATTTGTTCCAGGGCAACCAGTTCAACTCAGTTGTTGTAGGTTCTTGGGCCCTGTCATGTGGGATCACTTGTCCTTTCATCAGAATCTCTAATTGTCCTGCCAGGAAGGAAGTATGCATATTTGTTCTATAAAGAGATCAATATAAAGGTGTAAAGAGGGAAGTCAGGCCAGGTGGTGGTGGTGGCGGCGGCGGCGGCGGCGGCGGCGGCGGCGGCAGCGGCACACGCCTTTAATCCCAACACTCGGGAGGCAGATGCAGGCGGATCTCTGTGAGGCCAGCCTGGGCTACAGAGAGAGTTCCAGGAAAGGCACCACAACTACACAGAGAAACCCTGTCTTGAAAAAAAAAAAAGAGGGAAGTCTGTGGCGGTATTGTGTTCCCCAAAATATTGTGTATCCTAATAAACTTATCTGGGGTCAGAGAACAGAAAAGCCACTAGATACTTAGGATAGGCAGTGGTAGCACACGCCTTTAATCCTAGCATTCCAGAGGCAGAAATCCATCTGTTCAAGGATACAGTCAAGCATGGTGACTCATGCCTTTAATCCCAGAAAGCGAGCCTTTAATCCCAGGGAGTGGTGGTAGAAAGCAGAAAGGTATATAAGGCGTGAAGACCAGAAACTAGAAGCATTTGGTTGGTTAAGCATTCAGGCTTTCGAGCAGCAGTTCAGCTGAGAGCCATTGGGATGAGGACACAGAAGCTTCCAGTCTGAGGAAACAGGATAACAGGATCAGCTAAGAAGTTGGCCAGGTGAGGTAGCTGTGGCTTGTTCTGTCTCTCTGATCTTCCAGCTTCACCCCAATACCTGGCTCCAGGTTTGATTTTATTAATAAGACTCTCTAAGATTCCTTCTACAGAAGTCAGCTCCTTTCTCAATCCTGTGAATCAAGTTCCACTCTAGGATTCTGTTGGTCTAATGTAAGATCCTCCGACATGACCAACATCCGACCTTATCCTGGAAACACTGCTGGGAAAATGACAATAATTTAAAGTTTACATAGCATGAATTTGAGGACAATGCTTTAAAGATTGTGTCAGCAAAAGCTGATATTTTAGTTGTATTCCCAAAACCTTCATATCTGGAGGGAACATTGCAGAGAAGAGAACTCTGGGAAAGTTGTGTGCCTGACTGTGTGTAAGGGAAGTCAGAGGGGATGACCAGAACTCTTCCCCCAAACACTCAGGTATTTTTAAGATGTTTTCCTCCTCTAAACTAATGTAGTACAGTTGTAATTCGCATATGGAAATACACTGCCATCATTTTTATTAGTGTTCCGTTGCTAAAAGGGATTCCATGATCAAATAATATTGGAAAATATGGGATCAATAAAGAGTTAAACAGGTGTTTAGCTTTATTTGATAGGCTTGGGTTTAATTTAACCGCAGGGCTCCACAGAGCTTTTGATATGGAAATGCACGCAAGGAATCTACAAGAGAGGAGCATTCACCTGAGGTTATTCCAGGTTTCCTTATATGAAAAAAGTCCATCTCATCTTTTCTTTCCTCTCCCTACCAGCCGCCTTGTCTCCCTTCCTCTCTCCTTTCCTTCTTGCCTGCCTTCCAATACAGGGTAGATAGAAGACATGCAAGGGCTAAGAATATTAGTGCTCAGATACCTGATTTCCACTTTGGGGAAAGTGGGGGAAATGACTGAGGTTTATTTTGATAAATAAATGGATATAATGTTTACAACATAAAAGACTCTGATGCTGTCTTAGAGTCTTTATTGTTGTGAAGAGGCACCATGACCACAGCAACTTTTATAAAGGAAAACATTTAATTGGGTGGTTTACAGTTCAGAGGATTAGTCCATTATCATCATGGTGGGACATGGTGGCTTGGAGGCAGAAAAGGTGCTGGAGAAGGAGCTGAGAGTCCTACATCTTGATCTACAAGCAACAGGAGTGAACTGAGACATTTGGTGTGGCTTGAGCATATATGAGACCTCAAAGACCACCTCCACAGTGACATACTTCTTTCAACAATGCCACACCCACTCCAACAAAGCCATACCTCCCATTAGTGCCACTCCCTTTGGGGACTATTTTTTTTTTTCAAACTACCATAGGTGCTAATAACACAAACTGGAAATAACTACCTTTACTAGTTCTTTTCACAAAGTCAAAAGTGTATCTAGTATAGTCCATCCATAACCATGAGTAGCAAAAGAAGAGAGCTATGAAAAACAGTTTTATCCTTCAACAAAAAGATTTTACAATGCACTTGAAAACAAAAGCATTACAGTAAGTCCCAAGGTAAGGCTGAGTTTGAAGCAACAGACACTGAAACCAATTTGAATCCGTAAATACAAAGATACCAAGTCATGCTGAGGTGGTTGTTGCTTTTAACTCTCTTGAAATTCAATAGTAGTTTTCTTCTTGTTCTGTAGACTATTGGCAAGCTAGTTTCAAACATCATCTGGTTTATATTGCTTTCATTAGATATTGTTATCAGAAAGTATTTTTGTGAGATATGCTTAAAACCTTTAACTGGAAAAAAACTCACTCATCTGCTTCTTGACTTGGATATGTGTGTGCTGAGGGGAGGTTCACTCTCCCAGCAACAGGGTTCAGCCAAATCATGATACTGAAACACCAGGAGAATTCGTAAAAGCATGCCAATATTGACTCAGAGTTTCCAAGAGTTGGGTGGAACTCTTAATCAGTCTATTTCAATTCCCTAGACGGTTACGATATAAAGTCATGACTGAGGTCCAGTGCACTAAGACTAAACTATTTCTCTAGTACTGAAATTATAAAGCTAAACTTTAAATACCAAAAAATAACTAAAAACACAAGAATTTCAAAATGTAGGGAAAATTCAACTTTATAAAATTATTTATAAATCACATATTGCCACTTATACATTGTTAACTAACTTTATGAGATAGAGAAAATAGCAAGTACAACTGCTGTGGTGGTATTGTGTTCCCCAAAATATTGTGTATGCTAATAAACTTATCTGGGGTCAGAGAACAGGACAGCCACAATATGAAACAGAGGTTAGGCAGTGGTAGCATACGCCTTTAATCCTAGCATTCCAGAGGCAGAAATCCATGTGTTCAAGGATACACCCAAGCATGGTGATCCACGCCTTTAATCCCAGAAAGCATGCCTTCAATCCCAGGGAGTGGTGGTAGAAAGCAGAAAGGTATATAAGGCGTGAGGACCAGAAACTAGAGGCCTTTGGCCTGGAGAAGCCTTTGGCCTGGAGAAGCATTTGGCCTGGTTAAGCTTTCAGGCTTCTAGCAGCAGTTCAGCTGAGACCCATTCTGGATGAGGGCTCGGGGCATCCACTCTGAGGAAACAAGACCAGCTGAGGATCCAGCGAGGTGAGATAGCTGTGGCTTATTCTGTCTCTCTGACCTTCCAGTGTTCACCCCAATAACTGGCCTCAGATTTGATTTTAATAATAAGAACTTTTAAGATTCATGCTACAAACTGCTTTTTGTTTTATGGTAAGAGTCATTAAGAAATAAATCCGGCTTCCGGGAAACATTGTCAATAGGATTTGATCTAGAGACACAGCTCCATTATATTTATCATATGATGAAATTTTAATATATACTTTTCATATTAGTATTAAAGGAATAGGTTTTGGAATATTATATTTACTTAGTTATCTAAAATAGACTAGAACTTAAAAATAGAAATGTTGAGGTGTTGAAATAATACTGTACTTCTACTTCAATTATTAGCGGCTAACGTATGCTGTGCTTCAGTATCATCCGTCCATAGCCACTTTTGCTTGTGTACATAAAATGTATATTTGTGCATTTGCTCATTGATTCAGCCATTTCTGTAGGGATGCTCCTAAACCATGAATTGTTCCTCCTTTAAACTTCAGAACATTCTTAGGAGGTGTTATTACCTACATTTTGCAAGTAAGGAAACTGTCTATAGCTTCATAGTTAGTAAATCAGACATATTAGCAACATAATATAGTTTGGTGAGCATGCATAAAACAGATCCAGTAGCTTCTCTATATACAGAGTTTAAGTCTCTACTCTGTTAACTTCTCTATCAAAATCACATGAAAACTGAGTGAGAGTTCAGACATCTTTCAATTAGTACCTTAGTTCTCAAACAAATATGAATTTTAAAACACAGATTACAGAATCCAACTCCAAGTTTTTTTTAATTGAAAATCCTCCTAGTGAGATATGGAACTTGCACATTCTCCTCCCCTCTCATGAAGGAAACTTCTCTTTGCAACAGAGGAAGACCATTGCAGAAAACCACAAGCAGTCAAAATGCAGAGTTGCAGGGCCCAGTTCCAATGGATTCATCTACAAAACAACCTCTTACCCAAGGTTCAGTGCAGTAGAGGGGGATGGAAGACTGTAAGACCCAGAGGAGCAGGGATCTTGCTGTGAGACTATATTTCCTAATAATGTTAGAAGCTACACCCATCAAGTCTCTCCAACATGACTGCCCAAGCATGAGCTGAACAAGGCCAACAGTAGAAATGACAAAATGCATGAGGGAAAAGCATAGAGGTGTCAACCCTACACAAAGAGCTACAGGCAACCAAGGAATGCTAAGAGTGGGAGAAATAATCTTCTCCAAGAAAGAGCACATCAAATGGTTATCCAATACCAAATAGTCAGCCCTTAAAACACATATGCAAGTAACATTATACAGACAGAGCATTTATATATATATATATTCTTCTTAGTGTGTCAAACCTTTTACCACATGGAAAGAAACACGTTGTTATTTGACCCCTACAACAAAGGTGACAAATATTCTTGTTTTGGGGACAAGTTGTATCAAGTATGTTGGAATTCAGCGAAATTCTGTCTAACATCAGAGCATAAGATAATCACTGTCTTATGAGTGTAGCAGCAACTAATTAAAGAAGAGACCATAAATCTGAAAGAGAGCAAGGAAGGTATGTTGCAGAGTTTGGAAGGAAGACAGGGAAAGAGAAAATGGTGTAATTATATCATATTCTCAGAAATAAAAAGACATATATTTTTAAAACGCTCCTGGGCCAGGTGATGGCTCAGAGGGTAGAGTGTTTATCACCAAGTTTGATGACCCAAGTTTGATCTTTGGAACCCTAGTGGAGGATAGAAGAAAAAAATCCACTGTCACAGTTTCCTCTGAACTCCACATGTGTGCTGTGGCACACACGTGCATGCACACAAAAATACATTTGAAATGTAAAAAAATATATAATAATCTCAATTAATCATATGATTAAACAGATATGGAAACCACTGGATCTTATTGTTCCTGCTTGAGAATTAATGCGTATGGGTGTTAGTGTGCACCAACGAAAGGGCAGACAAACCTCCTCGTGGGAAGAGCTCATAGAGTCCAGCTCAGCGGAACAGAACTGTAACAAGAAATGGTAGCAGGTCTTGTGTTCTGATGTTAGAGAGAATTTTGCTAAGTTCCAAAATGCTTGATGCAACTTTTTCACAAAACAAGACTAGTTACCAGTTTTGTCCCTAGGGGTGTTGAAGGGGTTAAATAACAATGTGCTTCTTTCTGTCTGGTAAAATGTCTGACACACTACCAAGCTCAGTCTGCACCCTACCTCTACTGAACAAGAAAACTTTAGAGAGAGAAGAAAAACAAGTCCCTCATTGCTAGAGTGTCTGATTTTTCGGAGCTCATTTATCTTCAATGGTTGCTTTTCTAGAACAATTTCTTCCTCTCTTCCCAATTCTCCTAAACCCTGAGTAATCTCACAGGTCTTGATTATGTCATCTCCACTTGGAAAATAGTCTGTTGTTGGGCTACGGATCAAATCCAGAGCCTCCTGCATATAAAGTAAATCTTCTGCAACTGAGCTATCCCCCAGTCTCTCCCCAAGTGTTTTAAAAAGTTATCTTTTATATGTATGCACATATATAACAATAACTACTGAAAAAAGGAGATGGACTTGAGAGGAATGAGGGATACATGGGAAGGGTTGAAGGGAAGGGGGAAAGGGGGAAGGGCAAATGATGGCTTTTTTAATTTCAGAATCATAAAAATCAAATTAAATGCAAACTTAATTTAAATTCATAAAGTTGTCAAGAAAAAGTTAAAATTTTAAAAAAATTTCTGCAAAAACAAAATATCTATCTACAATTTTTATCTTAATATATGTCAATCACTCTCTGTCCTTGCAACAAATCTAGATTATGTGTCCCGCAACTGAAGTATTCTAGCTCAGAAATATTGGAAGCTAATATCATGCACTATTTCAAATGGGAACTTCAAAAACCCATGGTATCGGCTCAATTAAATTATTACTAATCATATAATATATGATGCAAGGTACAATTCGTAGGGATACTTTGAAAGATAATTGTCATAAGGAAACTGATTTGAACCTAGTGGGAGAGATTTGAAGCGCTTATACAATCTTACAATAATAAAACGTGCCTGTCTAGTTCCTCAGTACCTAATGAAGACTAAATAATATGCATATTTTATTTACATATTGAACAATGCAGTGCTCTGTTCAGTGAATGATGTTCTTCTGCCACTTGGTGGTGCCTGCCAGTTGCAGAATTCGTTTCTCGGTGGCTCTGCAGCACGAAATGCACAGTGAGTGGGACAGCAGTACAGCGCTCCCAACCAAAAGGCTTTGCTTCCAACTGCTTAGTAATTCAAAGAACCTCTGTGGAGGCAACTGTGTTAACCATTCACAACCAGTAATTGACTCCGTTGACGTTTTAAGTTACTGTGGGCAAAGTGTCTGAAGAATACACATTCTTACAACACACGCCAAAATTTTACTTAGCAGAGAATTCAATAACAATTTTCCTCGCTAAGAGGTTCTGTAAAATTCAACGCTATAGTCAAACCCTACCATCCTAGCTCTGGTTTGTGGTTATAATTACTGCAAAAACACGTTGTCTGAAGGACTTTGTCTTTAGTTCAAGTGGAGCTTGTTTTAGTACACCTGATTAGTTGCTGATCTCTGATTGAGCCTGGAAAACCCCGGGTTCTCACTCGGTACTGTGGGGTTGGTGCGGCTGGGTCTGCATTAAGCTTGAATGTCCGCTGCAGTCTCTGCTGAAAGGCAGCTCTGTTTCTTTGTTTTTGCGATATCTCTGGCAGCTCCATCTTCTGGGCATTCCTTTACCTTCAACAATTCACTTGCTCCATCTAAAAGCCGATTTTTCTGATGCCTCCAACGTCTGGTCAAATTGATCTGTGTTAATGGAGTCTTCGCTGGTGAGAGATGTCATTGACTGGAACGCTGAGATCCGGGGCCGCTTATTTGCCAGGGGCAAGAGACACCAAGATTCAGAAATCTTTAGAGGTGGGCGGGGGAGGGGAAAGATAGTCTTGGGAGGGAGGCGAGATGTGAGATAAAGGGAAGGGTTTCACATTGAGGAAGAAAGAGAGGTGGCTTTGAGGCTCAGAGGTGCTGTGGGATCACAGCTCTCAAAGGCGAAGTTAAAAGGCATCGGGGTGGGAGGAGGTTGGAGGTTACAGTACTTAAAGGGATTGCTCTGGCATAGTTTGTTTTCTGGCGGTGTCCGCAGAGGAAAGATATCCCCTTTTCAAAGTCTATTGGTGCCCCTTTTAAGTGATTTAGGTAAAGCACGCTAATTGCTTGTTAGATGCCATCAAACAATGCTCTCGGTCAAGATTCAGAAGAGTATGGTAGGGGGATACAAGGAAATTTCAAGAAAAGGGGGAAGGATATGCCAGCTCTTGAAAGATAGGGAGAAGAAGAGAGACTGGGAAAGGAGAAGGAAGAGGAGGGAGAGAGAAATAGAAAGGGAGTATATATGTATGGTGCAGATGAAAAAAGAAATCCTGAATAACTGAACGATCACACACACACACACACACACACACACACACACACACACACACACACGAAAAAGGAAAAAAGAAAAGAAAAAGGAAAGAAAGAAAGAAAACTCTTTGCTGCAAGGAATCCAGAACCCTGTGACTGCAGTAGTAACCAGAGTCTCGGGAGAAAGACACTCCTATCCATCCTCGTCCCAGATAGCTCTGGGCCCTAAAAGCTAGCATGCCATTAAGCTAAAGAGTGTTTCTAACTGCGTGGAGTGCAGCAGAAGGAAGGCAGTACTGCTCTGCTGTTTCCCGAGTGCTGGAGCAAAAGAGAACCAAGCGGAGCCAGTGACTCCAGCCCGGTTAGACTCCCTTGCCTCTCCCAGGTCACTGGTGATCCCATAGGCGCGGAGTAAAGCCCCCAGGGCTACAGCCCGCGCCCGCAGCCTAAGCGAACCCTCTCCTCCGGGACGCCGCTTCGCTGTGGATTCGCCCTGTAACCCATTCTCAGCATAGATGCCGGGAAGCCTCTTGCTGCTCCGCCAGCCACCTGTCCTAACCAAAATTGACCTTCCAAACACATTTGGCTGCGCCTTTTAGACAGCCACACAAATAGGTTCCAGGCTGTACCAGAGCGCGCTGGGGAGAGCGAATCAAACCTCGGCAGCCCTAGCGGGTCTGAGCTGCGGAGAGCCTGGAAGGGGAAAGGAGGGACGAGGAGACCAGGGAGAGCCAGGGAGAGCGACTGGCTGCACCCGCCTGGAGAGCACCCTCAGGTTTGCAGCTCCTCGGGGAGCCACCACTGCTGCTTCAAGCCATCCAGAGCTTTCTCGCTCTCACCCAGCCACCTCTCACTCGCTTTTCTCGGCCACCACCTAGGGAAGCATCCTTATGCCTCTTACGCTACCACGACATGCCCAGCCTGGATCCCTTTCCCGGCCCAGCGGCGCCAGCCAGCGGGGTGCCCTCTGCTCCCTGCCCGCTTCCCCCTCGCCTGCCCTGTGGCTGCGGATTCTCCACCTCCTCCGCCCCCACCATCTCCAGCTGGAAGACAAGGCCACCCAGCCGCGGCGGGTGCTGGCAGCCCCGGGTCACGCACGGAGGAGAGGTGTGCAAGCCCGGACCCCACGCACGGTAGGGGGCGTCCTGGAGCAGAGCAGCGAGGCAAGTGGGACGGAAGAGTGTGGGAGTAGCCGCCCCTGAAGCCTGAGCTTCTCCCAGGAGCCATCCCCGCCTAGCCCGACTAGGGCAAGAGCCTAGAGAGCTAGCCCATCTGTGGCATCGGTGGCCGCCTCCTCCTTGCACCTCCTCGCCGACCCCTCCCTCCCGGGACCTGCATCCCGCTCCGCCAATCAGAGCCCGACTGCCGCTTCCCACGTGACCCCGGGCGGGCTAAGGACCTGCTGCTTCCCAAACGCCAGAGGGATGCGGGCGGCAGAGCGCGAGAGGCGGCGGCCGGGCTGCGGGGCGCTGTGACTGTCCCTCCACCCAGCCTAGTCGCGCGCCTCTCCTCTACCCGCTGGCCGCCTCCTCTCTGCCCCCTGGTTTCGGTCTCCTGCTCCTCCTTTGCCCCAACCCCGTTCCTTATGGCAGCAGCTCCCCGCATCCGGGGCGAAGCTTCTCAGCGGACTCTCCTTTCGCTCCCCGGGCTGAGCCGGGTCACTGGATGTTGCTGAAAACTCCTGAGATCATGCGCTGCTTCGGCCACAGCCTCCCCGCCGGCTGTCCCTGCCGCCGCCGCCGCCTCCTCTGCTGCCGTGGTCCCCGGGATGCTCAGTAGCCCGCTGCGTGGCCCCCGCGATCCCGTGTTCTTCTGAAGCCGCTGGTTGCTGCAGAGTTGCGCGAAGTAGTCATGGTGCTGTGGGAGTCCCCGCGGCAGTGCGGCAGCTGGACACTTTGCGAGGGCTTCTGCTGGCTGCTGCTGCTGCCCGTGACGCTGCTTATCATAGCCCGCCCGGTGAAACTCGCTGCTTTCCCTACCTCCTTAAGTGACTGCCAAACGCCCACCGGCTGGAACTGCTCCGGTAAGTCCAGACCCTCCCTCAGCTCTCCACCCCTTCACCCCTCAGAAGCGCGGAACCTGTACAGACCTGCCTGCCCAGCCTCGTGCGCCTGCCCAGCCCCACGCCTTCCACTGCCTGAAACCCAGGACTTCCCACCTCCATCCTGAGAAACACTGGGAACTGCTTCAGCCAGAGAGGGTTGGACCTGCTGGGATAGGAACAAAGTGCAGGTGTCGGGGAACCCTGGATGTCTGCCCTCAAATTGAACCTGAGAGGATTTAGAGAAATACTAGGGGGGTAGTTTTCTGGGTTCTTGAATCTAAGGGAACACCTAACACAGACTATTTCCCGTCATTAAAAAAAAAAAAAAAGTCTAGCCTGGCTGTGCGAGGAAATAACTTTATGAGAAAGAACAATCGAGAAAGCAATAAATCAAATGATGACTGCAGGGGCAACCGTTAATTCCTGCCGAAAATGCTTCTGAATGCAGGGGTTTCCTACCCAGCACTGGGTCACAGACATTTCTAAAGGAGGCAAGTTTCCAGGGACTGACTGACACTCCTTCCTCCCTCCCCCTCTCATTTCTCTCCCTGCTCTCTCCCTCCCCCTCTCTCCCTCTTTCTCTTTCCTCCTCTAGCTTGTTCCCTCTCTGTCTATAGCTCTCTAGCTCTCTCTTGTGCGCCCTCTCGCTCTCTCCCTCCCTCTCTCCTCTCACCCTCCCTCCTTTTCTCTCTTTCTTTGGCTGCAAACGCCATTGATTGTGAAAGAGGTTGATTTTGTAGCCAAAGGATGCCCATCCAGGCTTCCCCAGCTCCTATGAGGAGCACAGAAGTTGAGAAAGACATGATCACAGATTTCCCCAAAGCCAAAATGGGCATGCCCCAAGCCTGGGAGACTCACTTCTGAAAACACAGTGACCCTACCATAGTGGGTTCTAACCCGCTTCACTGGGTTTCCTGGAGTGACAGGCAGTCAGTCCTCTTGCTCATCCAGTCCCTGTCAAAATGCTAACACCTGAGAGTCTGCACTACTGAAGCCACTAATTGCAAAGGGTCCAAAGACTGAAGTTATTGCACTCTTCCGGGCTGGTTTTACATTCCGGTATGAGAGCCTCTAGAAGACCTGAAGAATCGTGGTGTGATTGCTTTGGCATTTTAAACTTTATAAACATGCCCGGGCATTGTCCTCGTGGTCTGGTCTGGTCTCATTTTAGCAAGTGTGTTTACAGCATTTCATTTTTCTGTAAATCAAATCCTGGTGCAATGAAGTCTGTCTTTGAGTGAGGTGGCTTCTGTATGTAGAAGTGTAAGTGAAAGGAAGTGTCTGTAACTGTTGAGAGGGTGTGATTATTAACTGTAACTTATAGGTGGAGGCATGTACAGTTCTATAGAATGACTAATATAAACCCCAAGAGGCAGTTAACATGCACCACTCCAGTTTAGCATTTGTTAAGACAAGTTGAAATTTACAGTCCTATTATATTTGGGTCAGTAGACTGACTTTATTCTGCTTTGAGTAATTTCTAAATTTGGCATTTTATAAAACTCAACATGTCTCTAACTTATTCTTGGTTCCTGCATTCCTGTGTGCTATTTTTTTTTTTTAAAGAATAAGTTCCACTTGGGAACAAAACACCCTTACATTTGATTGTAGCTCATGTTCAGCATGGCTAGTTTTATGCATCCCTCACTGATATTAGTATAGGAAATAGCTAACTTAAATGTGACATTGGCGATGAAGAAATGCATTCTGAGCCATGTATCTCAAAGGTGTGTGCACTAACTAAAAAGAATGAACTTGGCAGCCCCTTCCTACCTCTGTTAACTTGGAGGTGATCAATCTTCCTTTGAACCAGAGAGACCTTCATAGAAAACGCCAAGCCTGTTTATCTTTATTATTGAGGTTTTACTTCCTCTTTGTCTGGAAAAAATTGCAAATAAGAGTCATTTCAGAGCTTACAGCAAAGAACAATTAAAGATAAAGAAATGCTAACATAGCATTCACACACCATCACTAGATCTTTCCCAAAAATGTTGAGTTTGGGTCACTGATATAGTCTATTTAGTGGGGGGTGGGGGAATGAGAAAGCTGAGAAGCAGTATCAAACTTCCATTCAGTCAGTATTAATCTAAGCTAAAATTAGGAAAGCATACTCAAAAGATGATATTGAAAGAGAAGTTACGAGGAAACTACTGTAGAAGTATAAAATATTATTGATCACTTCACTAGATTTTGAGATTATTAGTAGAAAGCAATCTTATGGAACATCTGTGGCTGTTGAAATTAAATTTTAGGAAAATTCTGTGAATGCCACAAAATAGATTTCTCTTTAAAAATCCATAACATTTAAAATGACTGGAGCATTCTCTTTAAACTCGAGGTTATGATGACAGAGAAAATGATCTCTTCTTGTGTGACACCAACACGTGTAAATTTGACGGGGAATGTTTAAGGATTGGAGACACGGTGACTTGCGTCTGTCAGTTCAAGGTAAGATATCTGATATTTGCAACCTCAGTTCATTACAGAGAATGAAAGGTAGAGAGTTCCTTTCACAACCCATCACTTGGCAATGTATAACTATACAGACTCAAAGGGAGGCTGGCATCAAATGGAAGTACTGCCAAGAGAGCAAGCTGATGTCAAGAAGACATGCCTTTTAGAGACCGGTGTATGCCACAGTTAAAAATGCCACTGAAGCCAGGAGCTCCAGGTCCCACTTTTCAGATGTGGAATGCATGCATTTTATAGGTCAGTTGACTGGATAACTGTCAAAGTGGTCAGTGGATAGAAGGTGTGGCTTTGTACTTCTGTTCTTTACCAGACTGCCACCTTTTTTTTTTAATTCTATTGTTCTTTGTTTTGGTGGGCTTTGGTGTTTTATCCTGTCAATATGATAAATTTTTAACTTAACTTCTACTAAGGGTCACTCTAAAACTACTGTGCCAATTTGGAAATCGTGAACCTTGTTAATAGATGTTGAAGTTTTTCACACTGCACATTAAATGACTACAGCCTCCTAGGAATCCTAGGAGGCACTTAGAACCTCAGGTTGATGCTACACAGAAGGAAGATGCATGTTGTCATGTGTCATGGAAGTCTTCAACAGTTGTAGAGATAAACATATTTTTACAAAGGAGGTATCATCAAAACTAGTTTTTAAATTAATTTAAAATGATGCTATCATTGTTGTTATTACAATAATTATTTATCATATTATCCCATCATGTAAATTATTGGACTTCATTTCTTCTCCAAATAGTCATGTAATCATATATTGCCTCAAATGACTTGGATATTACACTAATATCATAGTTGCACTTGATTGTTATTGAATTACATTAAAAACATACACTGACATCTAATATATACTGAGCCAGGGATTATGCATATAAATAAAACTGCACACAAGATCAGCACAGCAATGCTTCAAAATTATAAGAAAAAAATGAAAGTTACAGAGAAAATAAAAAAACCCGAAAAGTCATATTTAAATATCTGACTTAATATACAATATTGAGAATTGATTTAATATTAAATATTGGGGATTTAATTCAACATCTTGGAGAGGCAGATAAGGGAATTCACATTTAAATACAACTTGAATTACTTTTAGGCCAGATAAAAGTCTCCTTAGGCATTATTTTCACATTTTTGAGAAGCAAAGTGAGCCAACTGGTAGGTTAACGTGTCTGAAGATACTGCGATCAGAAATGTGTCTGTGCAGATCACATGCATGTGGCATCAACTTTCAAAGTCTCTACCACAGTGAGTGACGAACCACATTCCTCCAATGAACTACATGAGGGCAGTGGAGCATGAGAGCTCCCAACTTGTAACTTTTAGAGATTAACAGGTGGGGAAAATCAAGTTGGAGAAATCACTGAAGGCCTGTGGAATTTTACAGATTTTTAAGAATTGTGTGATTCCCATGAATTTCTCTTACTTTTGTAACCTAGGATGGATATAGCAAGTAAGTTCTTAAATAGCATACAGTGGTCCAGGAAGAACATTCCTCATTTGGGAGCTTGTGTTTATGATGCTTTACCTAGAAGAAATCAAAGGAATTGGTAGAATTCTAACTGGGTGAATGCAGGAAATGGAAATGTATCATTTTCTTATTAAAGGAATTGTTTGCTTGATTTTTAGCTGTCACAGGGAATTTTTGTCAGCCAAGATATTTGTGCTTTTTATGCATTGGTCAGCCAATATGTATTAACTTAAGTAATTGTGGAGTAGGTTGAGAATAATAAATGAAAATATATACTGTAAGTTTATATTTCCTAATTTCCTACTGGATTATATTGATATTAATGTGTGTTTTATAATAGTCAGTCCTTCAAGAGAAAAAAATCTCTCTAGTAGTAAATTTATACTTTATATATGTATCAGAAATATTGAATGTCTAAATCTCAATGATGGTCAAATAAAGTTGTACAAATTACATTAAAATGATGAACTGTGCTAAGGTGGGAGTTGCTTGGTTCCCTCCCAGTCTTTAGGGTTTTATTGTTATTCTTTTGTGGATTTGTTTGTTTTCCTTTTGTCTTCCCACTTTTATCTGGAAAAAGGAAGAGATCTGAAAATCTCTTCTATATAGTATCCTAAACTTCCGTTTCTTGCACATTTTCAGATATAAGCATGAATTATTCTATTTAAAATATGATGTGCCATTAGTCTTTCCAGATGTGAGATAAATTTCAAACAGAAATGTGCACATTGTGCATAACTTGTAATGTCTCCCAGTATTTATTGTTACTCAAGCACTAAAATGAACATATATGATTCTGATTTCCCTCAGATACTTTAGGATACATTTATTTCTACCCTTCAAAACTCACTCAATTCTTGCAACTCAATTAGGTAATTTTGGTTAGCTGGCTCACTCTTTATTTTTTTCCCTCCATCATTCCTTTTTTCCTTTCTTCCTTCTTCCTTCTACAGTGCTGGTGATTTAACCCAGGACCTTAGGCAAGTGCACTACAACTGACATACATTCACAGATTCTTTACATTGTTTATAAGATGAGAAAATTTATTTCCATTAATATAAATAATTTACCACTAAGTCATTATCCTAGAGTATATGAAATACCATAAACCAACTGATATATTTATAAAATACCCCAAATCTAGCTTTTCAATATTATTATGCATGCAAATGAAAATTCCAATAACACAACAGCAGTGCCAGTTTGTTACAGATGATAATTAAGAACCAAAGCAATATAAATTGAACATCCATAACCCAGAAATCCAAATTCTAAAATACTCTGAAATCCATCATGATATTTAAAGTGTTTTGATTTTTTTTTTTAAGCATTTTAGACTTGGAGTATTTTATATGGATGCTCAAAGGGCAGAGCCTGCTCTAACATCCTACAAATGCCAAGATCTCAAATGCTATCCTCCTAAACATTTTGGATAAGGGGTATTAAACCTCCTTAAATAATTCTTAGACAATGAAATAAAATTTTAAAATGGCATGCAATCTCATACCTCTTACCTTCCTACCATAATACCAAAAGATACACTAGTCAATCTGGTAAATCAGTTGTGGAGAAAAGGCTGAGAGGCAATAAATAGATGAGTGGATGGATGAAGGAAAGTAAGGTCAAAAGAAAGATGAAAGTTAGGAGGGGAGGTAGAGAGGAAGACACAATTGTTCTTAGTTCTGGTCACAGAGTGATCAATGATAATTTTATAAGTTTAAATTATGAGGTAGTTTTATGCTTTCACAATAATTTTCTAACTTGGGTATTAAATATTTGCACTTAATAAACCATGCTTTAATATCTAAAATGCTTAAATTTTTGCCCCGAATTTAGAGGCTGACTATGAGTGTTCCTCTTATTCATAGATCTCTGGTTTTGATGAGGTTATTAGAACCAGCTTATCTCCACTCTCTACTGTCATTGGCTAAGGGACAGTAACTCAAGGCATGCTCAGTTCAGGGCTCTAATTCATCCCTGACCACCACCTGCAGAGCTTGGCTCTTCTTCACCTCTGTCTTTGCACGGGCTACTTTGGACTTTGATCTAGCGTGGTGGCTGGGTTTCAAGGGCAAGCATCCAGAGACGGGGAGGAGCCTCATAAAACTCATGTTCTTCAATGACCTGGCATGGAGAGTGACAGACACATTCACCACAGTCAAGGACTGCCATTTTAAAAACCACAAACATTATGCATTCAGGGAGATGTAGTCCTAGAAAAATCAAAGTTACTTGTGGAATAGTCAAATGACAACACATACAGATTTTTAAACATTTTCTCCTCCAAAAGAGTAGTATATTATCTTAAGCTATTCTTCCTCAGCCTTTGACAACTGGGAATATAACAGAATTCACTTAACATCTGTTGAGAACCTTCTCCATGCCAGACTCCGTGGAAGGTGCTGGCGATAGATAAAACTTAAGTCACATATAGCTTCTAGATGCTGAAATCTTAGCTCTAAAATATGTATTAACCAAACAAGCATTAAATCACATGAAAATTTTTATCATCTTTTTATTCCCTGGTAGCAAAGATGAATTCCATATATCTTGGAGAGTCAAGTTATTGAATCCATTAATGTAGTATACGGCTATCTTAAGCCATGTGAAAACTTGGGGACAAAGTTATTTTATTGAAAACAAGTATTTGGAAAGTAAACTAAGATTTTAAAGACATGAGGAAAAATAGAATCACTTATTCCTCATAGAATTTTATGTAACACATACATTTATAGACTTAACCATAATCTGGGTTTGACTTTTCTTTTTTCTTAACCAAGCAACCATGTAGTCTTTAGTAAGCTACTAAACATCTAATTTTCCCCTATTTTCAGACCTTAAACAATGCCATGACTACCCCCCAACAACCATTTTCAAGAATTTGGCATATTTTGGTGCAGCTGTTCCCATATAGAGGGTTGTAACGTATTTCTTTGTTTTCTAATTCTAAAAACAGTACTCCACAGTGAGTGGTAGTTCATGACTCTGCTAGGAAAAATATGTGTCATGAATGCCAAATAATTTCCATTTCATAGGTGATATTTACAAGGAAGCCTATGTTCTTAAAGCATGAATTTGTTAGTTCTCCACATGTCCCTTACTCACCACTTCAGGTGAAGAAACTAAGCTATAGGTGTGCAAATGTTTAACCATGGAGTAACATAACCGATACCTACATAAAGATGGTGAGAAAGAGAAGAAAAACCCAGGACTAGACATCCACCCTTTAGCTTTGGTGACTGAGAATATCTGTTTCCTTTGTTTTTCATTTTAATGAGTGCAAGTCATGGTACCAAGGGCCAAAAGCATTGTGGTGATAATCTACAGTTAAGCTCTTCTCAGCTCTATACAAATCCCCCTTTTGGCTTCTCCATGGAACTTGGCAGCTCTGTTTTAAGCACTGTTCACATTTGGCTTACTGCATCCCACAGAAGTGACATATGAGCACTTTATCAGTTTATTCTCTATTTTAAGATGCATATCAGCATCGTGTCATAGCAGTTGACAAAGATAATAAACTCTTCCCACCCCCCACTCAGTCCAGTGGCCCAACATTTGACTGACCTTCTGAAGTACATGAGAAGACAGAAGAGGGGGAAAGTCAGAGTTAGATAGAAGAAAACGTGAACCCAAATAATCGGCACATAGAATATTGCTAAATTTAGTTATTAGATGACCAGGGGCAAGAATGCCAGACCTAAGCATAAGACGTTAATAAAACCAGCCACCCACATCCATTTTAACTCTCAGCTCTTTAAGGAAAAGGTAAGCCAGTCTATTTTCCATGGTGTTACCATCTCTCCTTCTTCTTCTCTCCTCCAAGCCCTCAGACAGCACTGGAGCTTCAGGGAATGCCGAAGTCCCCCTACATTCATTCTGCTGTCCCAGGTCCTGAAAACTGCACATTTACCCAGTACTTGGCCATCCATTTGTCTTCTGGCCATGAATATGACATCAGCACCAGCCTTTTCTTTTACTGTTCCATCCTTCTCATTGGAAAACTCAAATCTCACTGTCATTTGCCATGAGTAGCATTGACGATACTCTTAAGTAGTCAGAAACCAAATGTAATTTCATATGTACAGAAAGTTTATGAAGATGTGTCCAATCCACAGGTTTCACCTGTCAGGAAAGAACTGCATATTGAGTTAATTAGTAGTGATAGGTTATCAAATGTCAAAATCAAATCAATTTCATGTGTAGCTATATATATATATATATATATATATATATATATATATATATACTCAACCTATGAACCAACAGTATGACTGTGGAAGGGAATTGTTCAGTGAATATAAGGTATCTAGAATACCTAATGATTAATTGTAAAAGTAAAGATAGAGAACATTTCTAAGATATATAGTGAATCATGCTAGTAGCAACTGTGACCATCACAATATGAATGCCACAGAATTTGGATTTGCTCTTTGGAAAAAATGTCAATCAGCAAAATGTAATATTTAAGTTATTCAGTAATATATAAAAGGCATGACATGTGCCTTACATTCAGAAAGCACTGATTTATATCACAGGTAGATTGTCTGGGTGGAGGACTGTGAAATGGTCAGAAAACAAAGTGATTACTGTGCAGGCATGAGGGCCTGAGTTTCATCCACACTTCCTACGTGAAAATCTGGGTGTGATCGTGCACATCAATGGTTGAAGCCTGGGTAAGCAGGCACAGGACAACCCCTGGGGCTTTCTAGACAGTTGGCTTAGTTAAATCTGCGAGGTTCAAATTCAGTGGGAGACTATGACTCAAAAACCAAGGTGAAGAAGTGATTGAGGAAGATATTTGATGTTAATCTCTTGCCTCCACACACAGGCACACACGTATACATGAATCCATAGGCACATACACAAGTGTACACATACACAAAATAAGAGCATAAATAAATAAATTCGTCAGGATGACTATGCTTTTATTATGTGAAGGTGAGAAAAGATTAAATAGATTATTGTGAATAAGAGGGTACAGTTGCTGTAAGAAATTATGGAATAAAATGTGCCTCAAGTTTTTGTCAGTTTAATTCTTACCTTATACCTATTTTATTCATTTTCTTTGGCACAAATCCTTGAGTTAAAATTTACATGTGGTAGACTTTTAAACATATAAATATACATATTAAAATTTCCTTGATCCCTGGATAGGTTGTTGATTTATTTTGTGGGTACTGTAAATTTATAGCACATCAAAAGTTCAAACATTTTAATTAAAAGCAGAAAACATAAAAGCATTTTCACATGTATCTGCATGCATGGTTTTCCTTACTGTGTTTCTGGCATAGGCAAGCCTTGACAAATAATCATCTTGATCATTTCATTTGTTATAATTAAACAATGAAATGCATCAGTAGTAGTAATCAGCAGATAATCACATCCTTGTGTAATTAGCAGGTATAGGACACAGCCAAGTATCTCTAATGTCTTGGAGTGTGATTATAATATGATAGCTGTACCCAGTAGGTTGCCTAATTTCCATTGTAGAAATATGTAGTTTTTGGTAATGAGATTATTTTAAAAATGAACATTTTTCTCTCTGAAACATATGTGAATAGTGATCGTTTGGAATATTCAACAAATTTGATATACAGTTCACTACTTGAGAAAGTTTCCCCTCTATATTTCATAGTCTTACTTCTGTACTCTGTCTTTACCAATATCCAAAGTTTTAATGATTAAAAAGTAATTAGCAAATCAATATCTTACCTGAATATTTCTTAATGTATCAAGATTCAAATTCAATAGAAAAATAATAACCAAAAAGTAACGATATTTTCTTTTGCTGTTTTAGTTTTGAAATTTGAGCTAAATAGTTCTGCTCCCAGTACAGATAGCTGTCAGCCTTGGTTTTAATAGCCTGACATGGCCAAGTTGTTTATTTTCACCCTAAGAAGTCAGCAAGGATACCTATCAAGAAAAAAAATTAAAAAATAGAGGTCTGTTCATTGTTACATCTTTTGTGTGCTAATGGCTCAGTCACTTTCTTGGAATCACCTAATCAATCTGAATACTTTGTGGTGGTGCCTCTGTCCAAATCAAATGACAAATTGGCTGACTTGACATGGCCTTTGTGCATCTTTCAGTGATGCACTTACAAAGCAAAGGCTTGTAGGATGCAAGGGGGATCGCTGAAAACCAAGAGATGCGGTTTGTTTTGGAAACGGTTATTTGTGTTTAGGATGTCTGGGGGATGCAGAACCCAATAACAACCATCATGTTTTTTATCTTTGTTTCTCAGTGCAACAGTGACTATGTGCCTGTGTGTGGCTCCAATGGAGAGAGCTACCAGAATGAATGCTACCTGAGGCAGGCTGCCTGCAAGCAGCAGAGTGAGATCCTTGTGGTCTCAGAAGGATCCTGTGCCACAGGTAAGCATGAGTGTCCCTGAAACCCAAACAGGTTGTGAGTCCAGTGGCTTCTTGTTTCCTCTTAGCTCTGAAAACCAACCTTACTATATGTTGACTAGGGATTCCATTTATTCTTTTGTTAAAAAAAAAAAAACAACAGAAAGCCTTACTTTTTAAAAAAAATTTTAAGTACATCAGTAAAAAAAGATGTCTTGTATGACAACTGTTACCTCTAAGTACATATGTTGCTTAGTGAAATACAGACGGTTGAATAAAGTATAATTAGAAATGTGCATTGGGTGCCCACATATCAAGTTTATAAATAAAGTTTTTGTTTGTTCAGTTGATGGTTCCTTTGAGAAACAGGGTTATCCTCTAGAGCGCATCTTTGCAGGTTTGAGTTCTGAAGTCAACAAGTATTTTTGTGGAGGCACTAATGTCAGATTTTAACTTTAAAATGTACTGGTTACCACTTAGCGGATCACACTGAAGGATGCACTGGCGGTGTGAATAATTGACACTAACATCTGTCTTCCTGACACAGTTCAACTCAGATTCCTCAGCTCTTTAGTTATGTTGTTCTAAGAATGCTGGAAAGGAGGAAGGGAGGGAGGGAGGAGAGAGGGAGGGAAGAAGGCAGGCAGGCAATGAGCTTCTTAGCTTTTCACGGTTATGTGTTTTAGTTTGTTTGATTGGTTTTCTTTTGTTTTCCTGACTCTTTTTCTTTCACCTTTTCTGTTCTGTTCTTTTTGTGGTTTTGTTTTGGGTAGTGGTTGCTACAGCCCAGCGATTTACAGGTAGAGAAATAAAGCAACAACCAAAACAAACAAAAAAGCAATTAGTCAGAGCTTGCTTAGGAAAGCAGTGCTGCTTTAAGCAAGAGCCAAGTGCGGGTTAGGTTCCAGGCGCCATAAGCACCTGGCCTAAATGACAGTAGCGCATCATGATCGCTACACTTAATTACAGGAACTTTTGGGAAAGTCATGGTTTCTGAGAAAGACATATGCATATTCAGGATAGATAATAATACAATAAGAAAACTTATTTCAAAAACTAGTATTAGGGAGTCTTTTATATAAAAGTCACTCTGGAGTAACAGGTTTTTGTCATTTTAGGGTGTTACAGGAGAGGCATGTGTTCGTTTGTTGGGGTAGGGTATAAAATGAACAAGGATAAAAAGTCTTGGGTTCCTTAGAAGACTGTCTTCAGCCTACTTATTGTTAAGGGTGAATGATATTCAGAGATGTCCTGCTGACTACCAAGATTTCCAAAATGAACAAAAGACAGTCAATCAGGGACATTTCTCTGCTACAGAGATACAGTCTTTTGATTTTGGGCTGGTTGTTAAGGGATCTTTTCTCCTGAATGAGTCTTTGCCTCTGTATGTGAATAGCCTCTGTGGTAGATGGTCGGGATGGCAAACCTGTTTGGCCTCTGCTCACTACTGACTTGGCAGAGCAGGTCATTGCTGCTTCTCCAGGAGTGAAAAGTGTGTCAAAAAGTAACAGCACGTGTGCAAGTCGGAGGGCAGGAATCCCTGCAGAAGAGGACCAGAAGGCTAACCTCAGAGTAGGAATCAGGGCATAGAAAGACCACTAAGAAACAAACTATGAAAATAAAGTACTCAGCCATACCAAAAGACAAAACAATAAAGGAAAACTACTTCAGAACTAATGGGACAGAAATAAATGGAACCGGTAGACCTTGGGAAGGTTGTAGATAACACCAGAGAGAGTAGGAAAAGCTTTGTTTATGATCAAGGAGGGCACCTGACCAATCTGCACACCACCAGGTGAGGACCAGCTGGCCGGGTAGACCAGCACACACATGAAACAGAGCAGGAGTTATGGCTATGGCAAATAGCATCTGGTACTAAAAATGGTATTCTTTCTCCAAACCTCTCAGTTCTTGTCAGTCTGCAGTCACACTCCTGATTCATTCAGGTCTATTCATCCTAGTCCCCAGGGTGCTGCTTTTACTATGAAAATAAATACTTAGCCAAGTAGAAAATTTAATCACAATTGAAGAAGCTGTCCTTACCTCATTTGCATACTTAGATTTCTGCAGGATTTAATTAGTCAGCCAGTTTAGCTGAATGCATCTTCTGTTGACTAGTGAATCTAAAAGGGTTTGAGTCTGAGCAGTGATGGAGAAACCAGGCCTGACAGCAAATAAATTGGGGTTCTGACTTGTCTTCATAATTTTCCCATTTATTTTTAATGCTCTTTGACACTGAGTGGAGGTGGCAAGTTGCGTTCTCTAGGAATAAAAGGCTGAAGAACATATAATTTTATATTTTCTCTGTGTCATTAGTGTTGCAAAACTGTTTTTGTACCCAGAATGTGGCTTCCCCATAGCTGGTCTCACTGTCAGCTTAACATCTTGCCTTGCAAGAACTGAGCTGATGAAGAGCCCAGATTCAGGTCCAACAGTATCCCTTCTTTCTGGGGTGTTGCTGTCTCCCTGCGACTTTCTTAGGCTACTTATTTCTGGCTTGCCAAGATGACTCATCCTACAATTGAGAAAACATTAAAGCTTCCCATAAGTATTTCATAATGATGCTGTTGACTACAGTGGCCATTTTCCCATCTATTCCCCTTTTCTTCCCTAGCTATTTAATTTGGGTCAAATCAAACACTAATCACACGGACTAACTCCCCTGAAATTTGAGAAATATATGTAGGAGATAAAAGCCAAAATGCTACTACTATTTTTTCCCCACTTTTCCCAGCCATATGTATTTACTCAAAAGCCTTAAAGATCAATAGGCAAGATGTTCTTTCTCAACATTTTAATTATCGTATTCCAAACAGTACTCATACATTTAATGTAAGCCATTGTTCACTATACTCATTAAGCAGAAGGAACACGCTTAGGAAGGTGGCTGAAGATTCCTCTTGTCGTTTAACAGCCTGCAGCCTGGGAACACACGTACCTTTCTCTTTATGTGTGTCAATATTCAAACATGGAGAAACAGCATCACGTTTGGCCTGCCTGACAGAAGTTCCTGACTTTAAAAGGAAATAAGAAATAGACTTCATAAACAGAGAACATACGGGCAGGATGTAACAGTACAGCCTGTGATGTGGTCCCTTTGAATAAAAGTAATAGTGAAATAAGATCTCACATTAATTCAGACAAAGTCAATTCAAATTTCACCTATGAAAGTATGCTCAGAGGAAACTCAGCAAACATTGACCGTTTGAGCGCTATTCTGTCCAAAGGAAATAGTGTTATAACTAATGAGTGTTGTTCCAACTGGAGGAATATGTTCCTGTCACAGAGAGAAATGCATGAGCCTTTCTTAATATGTTATCATTGAAATGCCAAATCATAGGATTACAATTCTAAGTTAGTTCTATATTTGTTAAGAAATATGTCTATAGCCAAGCAGTGGTGGCACATGCCTTTAATCTTAGCACTCAGAAGGCAGAGGCAGGATCTCTGTGAGTTCAAGACCATCCAAATCTACAGAGGAAGTTCCAGGAGAGCCAGGGCAACAGAGAGAAACCCTGTCTCAAAAAAACAAAACAAAAAACCCCTACATATATCAAAATAAACATATAATAAATAAATATAACATATAAATATATTAACAATAAATATATGTTAAGAAACATATATTTTATATGTAATTTATATTTAATATATAGTTCTTAAATATATATATTTATTATTTAAAATATTATTCTTAACATATATATGTTACTGTTATATAATATATATAACAGATATATGTTATATATAACATATATATAATATATATAACTGTTATATTATATATATATATTACTGTAAACTGTTTCTATCAATTAGCTTGCATTTAAGTATATGTCCAGTCATGGTGACAGTTAATGAATCAATTGATATCATCAAGACTTACTGTTCAATTGCTGCTCCTCCATGGCAGTGTTAGTGCCACAAAGGTAGACATGTTGTATGGATGCACCCACTCTCCCATAAATGTCAGTTGTGTGAATTTGTATGCCCCTGGCGACTCTATATCGTGTTTCTCAGTAAAATATCAAAGAGGCCAGCAAGATGAAAAAATGTCTTCTATTAATTAAACTAAACAACAAACACAAACTCATAGAGGAGGCACCTGATGTATGTCTTGAATCCTGTATGAGATTCCAATGTAGAGTAGTAACAGCCTATCTGAGACTACAAATATTATCACATTACCTAGTTTTAACACCAGAAATCCACAATGAAACTTATTTAGAATGAAAAGAAATAAGCAGAGAGAGGAAGATGTCTACATTTAGGAACAGATAGAAACTCAATAGTCTTGACCCAGACCAGGGAATTGAGTATTTTTGGAATCTGTGTTCTCAGAAAAAAAGCCAACTTTAACTACTTGCAATGACTTGGAAGGGAGGGCAGGAAGAAGCAGAGTCAGAAACTCAACACAGGACTGTTTTTCTGCCAACTTCTCTTGCTGCCTGTTCCTGTTGTAAGCACAAAGGCAAAGGGATGCTTACCTCTACTCATTTAAAACATAGTGATTTAGCTGTAGACAGACTCCTCAGCCAGTGTGGTATTGGTAAGCACCTCATCACACAAAGTGCTCTCTTTAACTCTTTTTATCTTTGTTTATGAACAATTTGCAAGAATACAAGTCTTTGTTATGTGTTAATTTGCCACATATACTGTTAATTTTGAAAATAAGGTTATAGAAGCACCTCATTTTCTCTTTCTTTATGTCAAAGTCTCCAAATCAAAGTTAAAATGGGGGATTTCACACAGTCAAGTTTAGGACTTTCTCCAAAGCTATATAATACAGGTTTCACAAAGTTTAAGAATTAAAAACTATATCTTATTTATGTATTATGTCAATAGAAATTAAGTTAAATTGAGAAACTATATATTAACAGATTAAATACTACTAATTTTCACACCGGTGGCATTGTAGCTTTGAGATAGTAGACAAGCTGATGATGCAGTTCTGTGAGCCCCACACTTGGGAGCTGATGGCAGGAAGGCCTGGAGTTTGGGCCTTCCCCGCAACAGAGCAAACTGTAAATCATCCTTGGTTACAAAAGACTCCGTCTCAATTGCAAAACAACCACAACAAAACTACAAAACTCATTGTTTAATGTATTTTTCAAGTGATTATGAACTGTATGTGTTTTTTGTTTTTCCTTCCCAGATGCAGGATCAGGATCTGGAGATGGAGGTAGGAGTTGATTTTTTTCTGTATTTGGATGTTTCGGTGGATTACTGTGGATGCCTAGTAATACTAGTTCCAAAGCAGTCATCTAAGAGAAACCTAACTTTTGGATTTTAAGAGGGGAAAACCACATGAAAACTTGTTCTCCTAGTTTAGTTACTGTATATTTCATGCCTATTTTTGGTCTGTTCATGAATCACACCCATCTCATTCCATCTCCTCCTTCATGTACTTGCTTGTGTGTGAGTTTGAAATATATACAAACAGTGCCAAAAACTTCAAAATACGATTGTAGACATATTTAGCAAGACAGAGAAAATTCATGGAGAAAATGTTTAAATATTTGGTTTTTAAATACATAATATTGCCCCCAATCATCATTAACACATAAAAGACTTACAATATCAGAATTTAAATTAAAGTGAAGAAATTTTAGTTCATAAAAAATAAAAAGATAAAAGCTAAGTTAAAGACAACAAAATTCTATCTTTTCTTTCCTGATTCAATTAATATAAAGTTAATTTTAATAAAAATGAGATGTAGTTTTGTTTGCTTTGCTTTGTTTGAGACAGAGTCTACTAAGTAGCTCTGGCAAACTTGGCACTCTCTGTGGAGACCAGTCAGGCCTTGAACTCACAGAGATCCACCTGCCTCTGTATCCTGAGCACTGGGAATAAAAGCATACATGGTGTATCCTATTCGGTTCAACCAGCTGAGATGTATGTTTTGATTACTTAATTTTATTTAAAGTATGTAAGAGAGAAACAGAAACTTTACAAGTCCCACCTGATCTGCTTACAACCAAAGAAATACTTTATTTTTAGATTAAACTTACCTTGTAAATATCCTAGATGCTTTTCCAAATGAAATCCCCACTGCCACTTTTACATGCACAAAACAACTAAAGAACAAAACCCAAGATGTAATTATAAGATTAATAAAATGAAAATGGATTTGAAATATAAATGCTATCTCAATGATTTCTTAGACTGTGTAAAATAATTGTTATAACTCTTAGCAAATATTGAATGTGGTGGAAACCAAATAAGAGAAAGCTTTGTGTTCAGGAAGGAAGTGATTTAATGCTGCACACTTGATCTAGTTTGTGAAACTTGAGTCTTGAAGAGATAAAGTCTTAACAATTCAAATAAACTACACCTGGAGAGCACAGAGTTGCACACTGAAGCTCAGTATTATTCCAGAAAGACTAAAACCTAAGCAGCAGTTAGACTCAAGTGCAGAGCATGTGTGACGGCACATGGCTGTAGACTGTCATTCATTTTCAATAGACTTGCTTTACTCCTAAGAAATCCAGTTGCTCCTCCTGCCTATGTGATGAATATGGTACTCTCCAGAAAGCTTCCTGTGAAAGGAAGAGCTTGAGAAACAAATTAAATCTTCCTATAAAAGACAGGAAAGGGGCAGTGACTTCAGCAGAAGTTTTGCCATTGAACTGTTAAAAAGGCAGTCCAGTTTTAAAATCTTGCTTTGATAGGAAGTTGCTTCTACGCAGAGTTCTGTACAGTTCCTGAGCGGTTAGTTTTGTTTGCAGACTGCTCTGGCCTTTACTCTGCTGAAACTGAGCTGTTCCACTGTTCACCCAACAAGTCTTGTTCCTTTGCTACCATGTTTATAAAGAAAACAAAAATGGTCCACAGAACACAGAATGTCTTCACTGTCGGGCTGAGTTTTCACCACATACTTTCCCCACCCAACAACCATCTTGTCTTGTTTTTAAATAATAACCTGTGCTGTCTGTACCAGTACCGCTTCCTAGTTTTCATTCAGTGATTTTAGCACAAGATAATGGAAGCCAAGCCAAGCCCATCCTTCCTCATTACCGTTAGATTGAACCATTTTGTTCCTTGTGCTCCCTACCATCTGAATAAGGTTGTTTGCTTTTTAAGGAAACCATTTTCCTCCTATTAGTATAACATCGGTTGCACAGTTCCTAAGCAGAGGGATACACCATTGGGAAACACCTTTCTTTTTCCAATTTGTTTCTCTCCTCTCTCAACCCATCTCTCCCTTTCTTCTTAACTATTCCTTTCAATAGCTTCCTTAATAATAATACAATTTTTAAAGCTTATAAAAGCACTCCTGTTATTACCGTTGCTGAGAGAGGATCTCACTTTGTAAGCAGTAAGTCTGGCCAGGCTGGTCTTAAGCTCAGAACATTTCTCCTGCTTCTGCCTCCCAAATCTTAGGTCTACAGACAGGAGCTACCATAACTGACCAAATGGCTTCATAAGATACATTTACTTGTAGGAAATAGGACATACAACCTTTTGAACCAGTGGTTCTCAACCTTCCTAATGCTGCAACCCTTTAATACAGTTCCTCATGTTGTGGTGACCCCCAACCATAAAATTATTTTCATTGCTACTTCATAACAGTAATTTTGCTACTGTCACAAACCATAATATTTTTGGGGATAAAGGTTTGCCAAAGGGGTTGAGACCCACAGCTTTGAATTCTGGGATACAATCTTTCAAAATAATAAATGTTCTGAAAATTTAGCAATATGAATAAAAGTTTTAAATTAGAGACAAAGCTGGAGTGCTGGCTGGATTGCTTTCCCTAGCTTGTGTGTTATGGTATTCTATGGTACTAACAGTTTTGAATTTTATTTAAATTGTTTATTCTAAGATGTCAAATGGCTTGGTAGTTAGAATGACAAAGATAAACTCAAGTGCAGATCCCATAGCCCTTGAGCTGTCAAAACTGGGTTTGTAGCCAACATTCTTAGCATGAGCTGTCTTTGTACTAAGAGGTCCTATAAAGGTTCTTCATGATCCTGTGAAGAAGCTTTCAGCGGACCCAGGATCATCCTTTGAATGAACTACAAGTGGTTGAACATGCTGTGACTGTTCTAATGTGAATATATAGGAACTGGGTCAACTTTACAAGGATGTTGGATGCTTGGTGGTTGTGTTTATACTGCCTCATTTGACAGAAAGCTCAGGTGATTCTCAAGTGGAGTGTGTTGGTATGGCTGGTAAAGTAAGCAGATGCACCTGCAGACATTTGCCGGGGTAACTGCCAGCAATGAAATGGTTAACCCCCAAGGCTAAATTCATTTTTAAAAAATTGCGTCACATCTACCTGTTTTAGATTGGCCTGTGTTTTTAAATGGAAGAATATCATATTAGTAAAAAAAAAAAAATAGACATGACGATTTTAAGAATAATTTAAGCTTTACTCATTTGCACGGGGCATAACTGCAAATTTACTATGACTGAGGAAAACTTTTATCCTAAGTAAAATGGATATAAAGGTTTTATAAAATTAACCTTGTTTGGACACACTTTATAGAAAGTTTTGACTATTTTACTGTTCAGATCAAACTTTTGAAATTGTTCAGTTTGTTCTGAAAATGTGTTTACAGTGTCTCCAACATGGTCTTCAATTTATGTTCATCTGTAAAGGGGTTTGCAGAGGAGAAAAGAATAATTACTCTATACAGTGATGGGTGGCATACCATTTCAGGGTCTGTGTCCTTACCTTCTGGTGTTCAAGAAAACTTATAAAAAATAACTTTACATTGTTAGTTTTGAACATAGGAGTTATGGAGTTCTATGACTGATTAAAAAATATTTGAAAAGTCATCAACATCAACATTCCTTCTGAATTGACTTGCACTAGAAAAACGTTCATGATAAACTATAACTTGCTGTTTTGTGTGCTAGAAGATAATTCGTGAGCCACACTCCTAAGAACTTGAGAAAGTGACAGAATACGATTAGCAATTCAAGTGCTTTTATGTATGTATATGGAGACTTAGTGTCGTAAATAAGAAAGTGGTGTGTGTAGGAGGAATAATCACCTCCTATCTACCCACAGACTTCCTTAGGCAACAAATACTGAGGAAGAAAAAGTATTAAAGCAGCCTCTGCTCAAGATCTAAGGCTGCGTGGGTGCTGGAAGGATCCTTTAGCCTCTGCTTTTCTGCATCCTTAAGCTACATTATAAGGACAAGGTTTTGAATATTTTCCTCCATTCCCTTCTAAAGTGCTTTTGGATTGCTTCCGTTCTCATCAAATACGTAAAGATAAAAGGTCCATCCATAAATGAAACCCATATCCTTTTCTTCTTCTTGTTGCTGTTCTTTGTGTTTTTTGTTTGTTTGTTTGTTTGTTTGTTTTTTGTTTTTTGAGACAGGGTTTCTAGTGTAGCTCTGGCTATCCTGGGACTTGTAGACCAGGCTGTCTTGGAACTCACAGATATCTGCCATCCACCTGCCTCTGCTTCCTGAGTGCTAGGTTTAAAGGTGTACACCACCACCGCTGGGCTGAAACCCATAGCTCAACACTTGACATATTTGCAGATGTGCTGTCCTGTTGTAAATGAGGCAGAATCCACAATCAACTTTTAATGACATCTTCTGAGAGGTCTGCAGTATTTTCAGAATTAAATATGTATCTGAGATACATGCTATAGATACAATGGTATATTGTTATTTCATGAGAACAAGTAAGCACTTAGCAAATATACACACTTTAGAGTTCCACATCTCTAGGACAATCTCATTGTTTTGTTTCTTTAGAGGAAGTTTCCTTATATTCAAGCTGGCTTCAAACTTGTGATCCTCCTGCCTCTGCCTCATTTTCTGATATTACAGATACACATTACAATAGCCTGCATCCAAGAGAACTTTTAAATAGATTAATATTAGAAATGCACAATAGCAAGTTGACATTATATCTGGTATTTGTGTAATTCATATGAATTTCAAAGGTAATTAATATTATGATAACTTTAAAGCAGAAAGCCAATTAATATTTTGTTTTTACTCAGTGAAAAACTCCCCTTTCCAGTTGCCTTTTGATAATATTCCTCAAGATTTCAATAATTAAAATATTTACTTCATACATAATTTGGCACAAACAAGAAAGGATTACATTGCAAGAAAATATAAATCTCAGCTGCTACTGCTGACCAAGTGGGTTAATAAAAACTGATGTACTACTATAAGAAGTTTGGGGACTTGAAAGTTATTTTAAAGCACTTTTTCTTCCTCATGTGAATTGGTTGATTTGAAGTCTGGTATTATTTAGGTACTGTGGTAAGATTTCTGGCATCTATGATGCCAATCATGACCGTTTTATTATGCTCAGGGAGATTTCATATTAATTCTCCTCTCTGCACACAATGGGAGAAGTTATGATGCTGATTATAAAAGGGAATAATCCCCTGCAGAAGTAAAGTGTTAAATGCACTGGAGATAAAAGAAATGAATATTCATTTCATAAAATGCTTTTATGTAAGAGTTAAGTAATTTTCTCTTCCATGTTGCTGCACCCCTCCCTGGCCTCCACAGCATTCTTGTGCCTTCTTCAGTTACTGTCACAGCCGAGTCTGGCACACACAATCTACTCCACCATGACTTTCCCCGCACTGGGTTCACACTGCAGCCAAAGTCTGACAGACAATAGTGGTAAGCAGCTCCAGCCAGAAGAGCGGTTCAAAAAAGAATTCCAGCAATTGCACAAGGTTTGAGGTCTCCCCAGGCAATCCAAATGGGGGAAGGGGGAAGGGGCAGACAGGAACAGTCCTTTCTTTCATCTTCCACACCCAAGAGCCGTTCTTCTGCCTAGAAATGGGCATGTAGCCATCTAAACCCTAATTGGAACCCTGACTTGTGTGGCTCAGGATCCATCTCTCTTTCTCTTTACCCCCCCAAAAACAAACAATATGGAGATAGAATAAGAAAAGAGAAGCAGAATGAGTGGGGAAGGTGTAATGGACGGCAACACTGGGAAAATCTAGGAAGAAGACAGAAAGACAAACAACGAGGATGGCTGAAAGACAAATGAAGGAGAGAGAAGCCTTGGCTATGCAGATGGCTGCAGAGTAGTTTGTTTTCATGTACGAATACCATTTTACAAATCAAAACTATTTTTCTTAAAATAGAGCAGTGATGGTTTCTGAAGGTCCAGATTGCCTGGGAAAGCGGAGTGAATGCTGCAGACTTTTCCAGGTGATCCAGTTGGGTTTATAAAAACAACAGCGAAAGGAAGTTAATCATCCCGTGCAGTATGGTAGAAGTGGTTTTGAATTCAGTATCCAGAGGTTTGCAGTCTAGATTCTTAATTGGCTTGAATGATATCTATTAAGATTTTTTTTTCTGTACTTTCAGTCTCCTTGGAGAGTCATTCATCTTAGTGTTTAACAGGCTCCTCCCACTTAGGGGAGGATGAACACAATAATCTGGAGCAGAGAACTTTGCAGTTTATGAAGTCAGAGATGGAGATACAGGAATTCCTGCTACCTTTTGTTCCGACTCCTGTTTTCTCTGAGAACATGATTTCTATAAAGAGTTCAATTAGAATAACTTGAATTGTTTAATTAGTAGTTTTAAGTCTATGACTTGAAAATGTTGATGCTGGGCTGAGTGTGATGGTCCACACGTGTAATCCCAGCACTCTGAAAAGCTGAGGCAGGAGGATCAACAGAACTACACAGCAAGTTCTAGGTCGGCTTGATCTATGTAGCAAGACTCTCTTTCAAAACACAAAGCAACTACACTAACCATAGTATTGACTCCATGAAAATAACGGTGACTCCAGTATAGTTTTCCCTATTTAGCCAGACAGTCAGCTCTGCACATAGAAGGAACAGAAACCACAGGACTGAAGGACAGGCTGGATGAGAAACACCCAGGGAAACTATGATTATACAAGATATGGAAGAAAGAAAGCATAAAGATCTCAAAAATAACTGTTCTCATGGTGAAGTGGCAGGCGCATTGCCTCTACTAAAGATCAAATGAAAAGGTGGGAGGGACGTCAATATGAGCTAGTCAGTATATTTACGAGAAAATATTCCCATCGGGGCAATAAGCATTGCCATTTTTAAAAGAGACTATGAGGTTTTTGGAAATGCAGTGTTTTAATGTAGGTAGGAAATAGTACTCCAGTTCTTACCAATGCCCAAGTATGAGTTAGCTAAATCTATAAGCATACTTACATAATTAGTTGTATGTGTTTTATGGTTTGAAAATATCACCATTATAACATTAATTTTTTTTTAAACACAACAAGAACCTTTGAATGTGTGGATGCATGTAAGAAGGATGGCCATCCTAACCACACCCCAGATACAGTAACTATGGTAACTAACCCAGTCCTTAAACTTCAATAAGGAAGGCAACTACAGACTTCAGTGTTAGTCCACCTTTTGGAGCAGTTGCTTGCAATACCTATACCAGACCTCATTGTCTATGTTTACAGAAATTATAAATTTTACAAAAACTCTTAGGAAAATTGATTATCTCATCTTTTACCCTCTTCCATTATCACTTTTCCCTCTTAAATCGCAAATCCTTTTCAATCAGAACACAATACATGTGGGTTTGTGTTGCTGTCTGTTACCCGTGTTGTACTCTCACTTCAGGGCCTAAGATTGGTATCTGTTCTCTTCTGTTACTTTCCCCTTTGCGCTCCATGTCATTCTTCTTCTGAAAACCCCTCCTCTGTGGTATTTGGTAACTTTTACATTGTTTGATGAAATACGTATTTTGAAGATGAGAAGAACATGGCAAGGCAGCAGTTCCCAGCGCAACTTCAGGACCACAAGGCTATGTAGATTGGACCATGAAGTTTAGTGAATGGTGCCTTAGAATAACCACATTTATAGAGGAAGGATGTGGGGATAGAGAGAGAAAGGCTTTGGGTTGGTACAGTAGATAAAAGCCAGAGCACAGCCCAGCTGGAGTTCCCAAAATGGGAGCGCTCTGCAAACTGTCCTCAGCAGGGACGATGCGATCGGGCCTTGATATTCCATATATCCCACACGGGACTCACGAAAGGTAGGGTAAGTTAAGCCAGTTTGTTTTCTTTGAGGACATACCTAGCAGAAGGAGGGACTCAGATGTGAGCTCTCCAAGTATACCACTCCCAGGGGTGAGGAGGGAAAGATGTGGACATTGTACCAAAATATCCATTATTAATTTGATGGAGAGCAAATAAAAAACAAAATTTTATCCTTTTAGAACTTATTTAATGTGAAGAAACAAAAAATAGTAAGCAAGTATATAAGGAATAATACAACAGCTCGTGAGTGCTGTGCAGGAAGGGAGGACAGTGGTGACAGAAGTGAGGACATTGCGAGTTTGGGGGATAATCAAGAAGGCCTGAGGTGACACGAGAGACTGGAGGAGCAAAGCTTGTTGATGAGCAAGGGAAGGACATACGTGAACACTCAATGCCTAGAATATTCTAGAACCAAGGCTGTTGATAGGCTAACGTGACAAGGTATTTGGTTAAGAGTGGAGGGAGGAGCCAGGTGGTGGTGGCGCATGCCTTTAATCCCAGCACTGGGAGGCAGAGCCAGGCGGATCTCTGTGAGTTCGAGGCCAGCCTGGGCTACCAAGTGAGTTCCAGGAAAGGTGCAAAGCTACACAGAGAAACCCTGTCTCGGAAAACCAAAAAAAAAAAAAAAAAAAGAGGGAGGTTGTTTAATGATGCAAAGATATGTCACGTGTGTTTATGTTGCATTTGTTTAACTCTGAAGCTGTGTTACCGTGCCTTTCTAAAACACCCGATTTGTCTAATTAAGAGCTGAATGGCCAATAGCGAGGCAGAAGAAAGGACAGGTGGGGCTGGCAGACAGAGAGAAGAAATAGAAGGAGAAATCTGGGAGGAGGAGAAGAAAGAGCAAGAGAACAAGGAGAGGGGGATGCTAGGGCCAGCCACACAGCCAGCCATCCACACAGACAACCATGGAATAAGAGTGAAAATAAGGCTACAGAAAAGGAAAAAGCCCAGAGGCAAAAGGTAGACAGAATAATTTAAATTAAGAAATCTGGCTAGAAACAAGCCAGGCTAAGGCCATGCATTCATAAGAAATAATATCTCTGTGTGTGGTTTATTTGGGAGCTGGGTGGTGGGCCCCCAAACGGAGCCAAAAGAGCGAAGAACTAAAACAACCAACAACATTTTGGCACCCCACTTTGGGTGCCAAAATGTTGTTTTCATTAAATACAGTGGCTGCCTCTTAAGCAACTGCTGTCCTAATCAGCAACTGCAACTCTGCTGCTACCCAGTGGTTTGGCCACAAGGGCCACAGCCAGTGGGAATTCTGTTCCCTCAGGCACCAGCTCTCTCAAGGCCACTAAGGGAAACTTTATCTAGATCTCCACCCCTCTACAGAACTCAGGATTCAAAGATTGAGGTAGTTAACCTTCTCTCCTTGTTCACATCTCCTAAAAGACCAACACACTTCTGCTCCTCCCCCACTTAAGAACCCCTAGCTATGCATGGTTCCTCCCTACCACTTCCTGTCAGCTAGTTGCTGATTCAGCCTCCTGACCACTGGTTAATTTTATTTAATGAAACAATTGTAACACATCTTTGCATCATTAAACAAATATTTCATAGCATAAACAAATGTAACACATCTTAAAATAATATTGCACAATAGGAGGTGGAGCAATGACCTCACATATGGTCCCAAAGAAGTTCATCTCTACATGAGTTGAGGGTCTAGAAAGGGCTGATGATTGAAAAAAAGCAATTAGCTCCATTCTCCAGGCATTAATCCACTGTGTTGAAGTTGGGGAGGAGGTAGGAAGATGTGTGCAATTAAATAATAAATATAAGGTCTGGAGAGATCACTCAGCAGTTAAGAGTGATGCTTGATGTTCTTGAAAAGGACCCAGAAGCCTGGTTACCACTGCCATGTTGTTCACAGCTATCTAACTCCACCACTGTTGTCTGGCCTCTGTGGCCATCTGCATACATACACAAACACACACTCACACACACACATACACATATACATATATATACACACACACATACACATACACACACATACACACACATACACATACACACACATACACACATACACACACATACATACACATATACACACACATACACACACATACACATATACATATATATACACACACACACACAAATAAACAATAAAATAAATCTTATTTACAAAAAAGGTAAAGTTCCTGCTGTCTGGTTGTGGTTGACTTTGAAGAGGCTGTGATATATTCCGTGTCTGTCCTAGACACACCCATCTGCTACTCTTCTGAGGTATATTGTCTTTAGTGACTAAAATCCTAGATTTTGCTGTCATCAAATGTAATGTTCTTTTTATTGGAGGTTTAATTTAAGATTCAGTTTTTCAGATTTGATAGTTTTAAGCAAGCAGAAAATTCTTTTATTTCCAGACAATGTTTAAGGCCAAGGAATGTCCCTGCATGCTGTAATGCAGGCCCAATTGCATTGACTTGGTTTCAAATTTGGATTTGAAAATGTAGCTTTTTTTTTCAGTGTACTATATGTACATACATATTGTACCATATGATTTCCAATATGACAGAACAATTTCATTTTCTCTGGCAAATTACACACTTGTTAGAGCTGAGGGAGTCTAAAAGAAATCTAGGATTAAACAGAAAACAATATATTTAAATGATGTTAGCATCCTGTTTCAACAAGTGAAGCCTAAAGAATTATTCCAGTGCTCTTCAGTTAGACTGATTCTGAAAACAAACAAAGAAATAAAAACCCAAAATTTGTCATTGTGGATGTGCTGCTGGTCTCTCTCAGAGAAGAATAAAAGAATAATTAGCTGCATATTCATATAATGTTGGCTCTATGCTCTGAGGAGGTGTTCTGTAGATCAGCTGGGTCCATTCCTGCCTGACTAAATAATATCACTTATAATGTAATTTTTTCTCTCATTTTCCAGTCGTATTTTTACTCTTGTATTTTCGGGCATGACTAATTGGGATGCTGTTTTATAATTTTTCTTATCTTGGTGAAGGTGGCAGACAAAATCTCTTATAGGCACCATCAGTTAGAAGGGTCAATCATTTCTATACCTACACAAGATGGTGCTCTGCTGAGAATTGGTCCTGGCTCTGCTGAGAAATTTTACGTAGTCATGTGAGCAGTGAGATAGAGTGAGCATCCTTTCAGACAGTGACTGCCCTTTCCAAGGACTGTGACACACAAAGCAAAAAGAAGTCCTTTAGCAAGTAGGATTTCTGACATATTGATTTAAATGCTATTGGCAGCAACTTAATGAAGGACACATTTGACTGTAGAGTGCTATCAGTTCTGACTACTCACAGTGTAGTATGTGGTCGAATCCTCAAGAGCTGGAGAGTTTCACAATATTCAGGATTTTGTTCAGTTACTCAAAAGACAACCATCACCACAGTTTGAGTGTAGTTATCTTTGAAAGTAGGTGTTATTTTTAAATATAATTAAACAGAAACACAGCTGGCAGTTAAAGAAGGAGTCACTAGCAGAGTTATTTTACTGCATCTTAAATAAGGGGATGACATTAAATACTTATATCCTGGAAGCTCATCTTCACACTCCTTTGAAGTCTAGGCTGCCCAGCCACATCTAGGCATCAATTCCAGAAACCTCCCCTGACCTTTCACTAAGAGAGCTCCCTTATGCCAGGATCTGGTTCGAAATAGGAAGTGGCAGAGATAGACAACAAGTTCAGTGTTATACATTAGCACATTGTGGATTTTCTATTGTGAGTTCTCAGGTCTGTGTCTCCAGATCCTCCACCAATCTCCTGTCATAACCCCTCAGCAGGCATCTCTTGTCTGCAACACTTGGAAAGAGCTTCTTCACTGGAATGTCTGCTCCCAGGCACCTTACCCTAAAACATTTCTTCTAGCACACTCAGAGTATGCATAGGAAATACTCACCTAAGTATACTATTCTCTCAGAAGTGTCTGTCCATCCTCTTTTGATTAAAACGCAGTCATCCTCTCAGGTTATACAAAGACCTCAACATCTGTCCAGTTTCTGCCTCTCCAACCTCAAACACTCATGTTTTTCACCTTAGACTTGGCTCATCAGTGTTATTTTTCATTGGGAAATGAAACAGCATCATTCAATTTCATTCTGTGTCTCATTGGTGTTCCTGCCTCTTCTACAAATGCTTCCCAAGTATTTGACTAAATATCATTTGTATTCCAGAATAAACTGTGGATTATGGTGATATCTGGGGTCTCCACGGACTCTTATCAAGGGATAGGTAACTTACCAGACTTTCAGGGGCCTTTTTGAGAGGTTTCTTTGACCTTAGAGAACAAAGGCCAAAATATTGGAAGTTCTTTTATATATATATTGTGTGTATATATATATATACACACACACACACATAGATTACAGTGTGTTTGTGTGCATGCATCTCTCTCTCTCTCTCTCTCTCTCTCTCTCTCTCTCTCTCTCTCTCTGTGTGTGTGTGTGTGTGTGTGTGTGTGTGTGTGTGTGTGTGTGTGTGTATGTGCATGCCACAGTGCACCTGTGGAGGTCCAAGGAAAACCTGCAGGAGATGATTCCTTTCTTCTTGTCATGAGGAGTTGAGGGAGTGAAGTCAGGTCCTCATGTTGGTGGCAGAGTCTTTGACCACTGAGCCATCTTGCTCAGTGCTTGGCTGTTCTTTTTATTTCTTTTATCTATTTTAGTTCAGGCCTCTAAGCTTTTTTTTCTGTTTTCTTTTCTTCTTCTTCTTCTTCTTCTTCTTCTTCTTCTTCTTCTTCTTCTTCTTC
>CABHPR010133361.1:25002-55355 GCA_902168415.1 Peromyscus melanophrys | reverse complement strand
ATGATTCAAGTCATATTTTAACTTATAACTGTTTTATACCATCTCTTCATAATCTTGTTATGGAGAACAGGAATATAAGTATGCAATGCTTCTTTCAGGTGTACATGATGAATAAACACCTCATAACCGCTAAAAAAATACTATTCTCTACTCATAAAACACTAAGAACTAAAAAAAGTCATCATTTAATCATTTGATAAAGGAATGTCCTAATTTTAATTGGAAAACAGGATGGTATCGGCTAGATGGACATTTATTTTATATTATTATTCAAAAATAAGAACTGAAAGATGAATCACCTTCTGCATTACACATTCAAGAGATACTATTAAGGCCAAAAAAAGGGAGAAGTTAAAGATGGAGAACCAACATTGTTGAAATAAATAGTAGTCATCCTTACATTGAGGGAATTGTAGCCAACCTCTTAAGAAGGGAAGAAAGTAGAGGCTGGGAAACTGAGATGAAAAGAAATGGAAAAACTTCTGGAAACAAAGTAGAGTCGATAAATGTTGGGCAGAGCAAACTTTGAGATTTGCTACACAGTACAATTAGTCTGAGATAGCACTGGGACTTGATTCTCGGTCTCCTCCATTCTAATTCAAAGGTTTTCTCTAGTGTATGGTGCTACCACTTATTTACATAAGTATTTATTTTGAAACATATAACTCCCACACCAATACTGGCCATAAAGTCTTGAATTTGTCTGAAAATGTGTTCATAACTTCTTTCTCTCATACACCACAGGTACACACTTCAAAAATAACAAACCAGTGATAATTTAGTAGATGCATCAAAGAAAACCTTCTTCTCCAAGATTTTCATCACCACCTAAAAAGGAGCTCGTTAGACTTGCCCTGACTTCAGAATTATGGTGCTGTGAGGAACGAGGAGCTGTTTTCAGAGTCCCTTCATCTCTTCTTGAACATAGTTGATATTGTCCATGAACTGTTCTCTATAACATAGCTGCTCTCACTCCCAAACCCTCTCATTTATCTCTTTGAACTATGCCTAAGAATCATTGCATGGGTCAGATTGAAAGAAAGAATTTATAAATTCATCCACATTAACCCGTCTTTGCTTCTATCGCATGGGCCAGACTGATATAAATCAACTATTGTCTGTAGCTCATCTCAAGGCTTATATTTGAGTATATATGTTAGGAAATGTGTGATCACAGATCAGGGAATGATGCTGAATTTGTTTGCATTTTTTTGTGATTCATCACCATTTCAGCAGTACATTTATAACTCACCTGAGGAAAGGTAGCACAGTTGGTGATAACCTTTAAAATCCATTTGTTAAGGTCTAAGACATGCTGTTGGATGACATAATTTAACACATATTTTGCATTCACAGTCATTAAGTTAGTTTCTCTAAGTTAAATGTGAATTAGAGTTCAGCCAGAAATGAGATCAATCTTTATGTTACATCAAATTTACATATGACTTCTGTTTAAGGACTTTAAAGTCATCTCTGTAAGACTATAAAATTAATATGAAAAGCATGTATATCTGTGATGTCTATCTATGGAAGGCTTAATTTTTCGATTAAAATGTGTATTAACACCTTTACATTTAGGACATCTTAAAACAGTTCACCAATAAAGCTGCTATGAACATGGTTGAGCAAGTGTTCTTTTGGTATGATTGAGTATCCTCTGGGTATATGCTTAAGAGTTGTATAGATGGGTTTTATGGTAGATTGATTGTCAGTTTTCTGAGAAACCACCATATTGATTTCCATAGTGGCTGTACAAGTTCGCATTCCCATCAGCAGTGGAGGAGTGTTCCCCTTGCTCCACATCCTCTGCAGCATGAGCTGTCACTTGTGTTTTTTATCTTAGCCATTCTGACAGTTGTAAGATGGAATTTCAGAGTCATATTGATTTGCATTTCCCAGATGACTAAGGATGAACATTTCTTTAAGTGTTTCTTGGCCCTTTCTGATTCCTCTGCTCATAATTCTATGTTTATATCTGTACTCTATTTTTAATTGGATTGTTTGGTTTATTTGTAATACCCAGAACCTGGAAATAATCTAGATGTCCCTCAACTGAGGATTGGATTTAAAAAAAAAAATTGGTACATTTACACAATGAAGTATTACTCAGCTGTTAAAAACAATGACAACATGAAATTTTCAGATAAATGGAGGGATCTAGAAAAAAATCATCCTGAATGAAGTAACCCAGACCCAGAAAGACAAACACAATGGTACCTATCCCAATTGTAGTCAAAGAGGCTTCATCCAGCAGCTGATGGAAACAGATGCAGACCCACAGCCAAACATTAGGCAGAGCCTGGGAAATCCTGCAGAAGAGGGGGAGAAAGAATTGTAGGAGTCAGAGGGGTCAAGAACATCACAAGAAAACTCACAGAATCAACTAGCCTGGGCTAATAGGGGCTCACAGAGACTGAAATGCCACAAGAGAGTCTGCATGGGACCAACCTAGGCACACTACATGTATGTTACAGTTGTGTAGCTTGGTCCTCTTGTGACGATCCTAACAGTGGGAACAGAGGCTGTCTCTGACTCTTTTACTGACTTTTGTGACCTTACTCCTCATACTGGGTCACCTTGTCCAATCTTAAAACATAGGGAGTTGCTTAGTTTTACTGCAATTTGATATGCCACATTTTGTTAATATTCATGGGAGGTCTTTTCCTGAACAGAAAAGGAGGAGGAGTGTTTTTTTGGGGGGTGGGGAAGGGAGGAGAAACTGCCACTGGGATGTCAAATAGATAGATAGATAGATAGATAGATAGATAGATAGATAGATAGATAGATAGATAGATAGATAGACAGACAGACAAACCAATTCACCAAATAAAATTAGCAGACACAACACCCAGAAAGATATGAGAATGTATCCAAGAGTTGAACTTTGACTATGCCCATGGTTTGAATTCTGGAAGTAAGTGTGTTTTTTTAATCAGTGTCCAAATAAGGTAGCCTTTAATTTTTCTTGAAATTGTCTGTCTTTTTATTAAGTATTTTAAGTTTATATTTACTCTTTAACTTTTGTTTCTGTAAAATATGTAAATTATAATGACTGTTTAGCCAGTAAACTACCCTGGACAATTCATTCTAACAATAAAAGTTAAGTTTATCTAAGAGGCAAGCCTGCAAGTTTACTCAATATACATTACTTCTTTAGGGACTGAAATATGTATATTTACTGTCAGTTCACGTTTCTGTTCACCTCAGTGGACACACAGCTACGTACCTTTCTAGAGTAATGACATACAGGGACTGTATTAAATATATATTCTGTATGTTGAATGTACATATAAGTGCATGAATCTACACTATCACACTATCACAAATATGCAGCCTTTGCTTATTATGTGAGCCTAAACTAAGCCTAACAATGTATTTTATGAGGAATGAGTCATGAATAACTTCAGTTTCAACATTCTTCTCAACTGAAGGAAATGTTTTAAAATGTTCCTTTGGGAAGATGTGTGATCATTACTTTCTTAAAAATAGATCCTAGTTACATTTTTGATTTTTACACTTTCAACACGTGCCATTACAGGTTTATGCTTTATGACTTCTACAGTGCAATTGTTGATGGAAGGTCAGTCTCTGTCTCAAAAGTACCTCTGTCTTTCAAGTCTTACATCTTGAGGTTGAACAGTAAGAGTCAGGGTGACAACGGCAATCGTGAGATTTCATCATTAATACTTTCTCTCATTTGGCTCAAAAAATGTCTCCACTCCATTGTTGCCTCTTTATTTGTCTTCTTGATTTATTGGGAGCCCTTGCTTTTATCAGAGATGCTGTTAAGCAAAAACCCTGCATTAATACCCATAGAAGCCTGCCTCGTACCAGCCTGAAAACATCAGCCTACTTCTCTCTGTAGAGATTTATAAGTAGCAAAAAAAGTTAGAATAACAAAGGGAACACACACACACATGTATACATATCTTATTTTGCAACACGGCTACTTTAAACTGTGTATCATAATGTGAAAGATGTAAATAGTATTTCCTAAAATAATAAAATGCAGAATATTGACCCTTATAAATTCTCTGGTGCACAGGGTTGGAAATAGAGAATGAGAGCAAAGGAGGTATATTTAAAAATTTAGAGAGCATACATTCACAGTGTGGTGATATATTGTGTACCCTAATAAAATTTACCTGAAGATCAGAGGATAGAGCCAGCCACTAGATTAAACATAGAGGCGAGGCAGTGGTGGCACACACCTTTACTCCTAGCACTGGAGAGGCAGAGATCAGTCTGGATCTCTATGCGTTCAAAGCCACCCTGGACTACATGAGATTGACTCATTTTAGCAGAGAAAACAGAGCCAGCCAGTGGTGGCACACACCTTTAATCCCAGTACTGAGAAGCACACATACCTTTAATCCTAGAAAGTGATGGCTGGGCGGAGAAAGGTATATAAGGCGTGAGGAGACAGGAACTAAAGACTTTTCAGCAGTGTGTCCCTTTTAACTAGAGGCTTTGGGGCTGAAGAGTTGGTGAGGTAAGAGGTAGTGGCTGTGGCTTGTTACTTTGTCTCTCTGATCTTTCAGCATTTACCCCAATATCTGGTACTGGGTTTTTTATTATTATCATTAAGACCCATGTAGCAATTCACATTTTATCATAGTGTGTAGCACGAATTGTTAGACGGTCTTATTAATAAAATCAAACCTGAAGCCAGGTATTGCGGTGAATGCTGGAAGATCAGAGAAGCAGAACAAGTCACAGCCACCTCACCTTGCCAGTTCCTCAGCTGATCCTGTTTCCTCAGAATGGAAGCTTCTGAGGCCTCATCCAAATGGATCTCAGTTGAACTGCTGCTAAAAGCCTAAAAGCTTAACCTGGCTAGTTCCTGGTCCTCACACCTTATATACCTTTCTGCTTCCTGCCATCACTTCCTGAGATTAAAGGCATGTGTCACCATGCCTGGCTGTTTCCAGTGTGGGTTTGAACTTACAGAGATCTGGATGGATCTCTGCCTTCAGAATGCTAGGATTAAAGGTGTGCGTGTGCCACCATTTTCTGGCCTCTATGTTTATCTAGTGTCTCTTCTGTTCTCTGACCCCAGATAAGTTTATTAGGGTGCACCATATTTTGAGGAACACCACAACAGTGCACACTTGCATTTTGAAAGCCCTGTGTCTTTCAGTAAGAAATATGTTTAAACTTGTAAATCCAATGTGTCTTCAATGAACATGCACAGGAATTTATTTTTGTAATCTAACACCTATTAACTTCTTCACAAGAAAATGTTGCATGTGTACTCTTGCTTGGATTAACATCAAATCATTGCTCCAATATTATGTGTTATTCCATTTATGTGATTCGCTATAAAGTCTGAAGTCTAAAATGGTTTTACAGAAAACAAGGTAGAAGCCTAGAGAAAATAAAGTCTCACATATGGATCTCATAGATGCTACAATTTATTGAGGTGACTTAAAGACTATTTTCTTAGCCAGACAAGCAAGCCAAGCGATGTGGGGTGGGTGTAGTTCCTGGAGACATCCAGTTGTTCAGGGCACACAGGCTGGATGGGTGGTAGTTGTGTTTGATCTGTCTAGGGAGAAGTCTTGTCATGTACAACATAGTTTCCTGAGATTGCTTAGCATGCACATTTTCAGTTATATCTCCAGGAATTCCAATTTTGAGCAAGCCATATCAATAGAATCAAGGATCTAGATACCAGATACAGGTTTTACTGCTTCCTCCACTGTCTTCATGTTCACTGCACCGCAGATGGCATGGCAAGGAATCACATGTAAGCAGTCACACTGCTGTTCTATAAAGAAGACTTTCCTCTGGACTGTCAGTCACAGGATCCCTTACTTCAGTGCTGCTGGAAGTAAGCACACCTGGCATGAGCCAACTGCACACTGTCCACAGAAGAATATTCTTCGCAGCTAGTACAATGCCACCTGTTGTTGGGAATAATCTTTTTTACACTGTGTGAAGATGTGTCTCTTTTTTTACCTCAGATGCCTAATGCCCCTTCTGATTTGTTTAATAAAGAGCCAAATAGCCAATAACTAGGCAGGAGAGGCTAGGCAGGACTTCTGGGGATAGGATCTCTGGCAAGAATCTGAGAGGTGTGAGATTCGCCAGCCAGACATGGAGGAAGTTGGATATATGGTACTGAGGAGAGGTAACAAGCCACATGGCAGAATGTAGATTAATATAAAGAGGTTAAGTTCTAAGAGACAGTTGGGAACAAGCCTAAGCTGAGGTCAAGCTTTCATACTTAATAAAAAGTCTCCATGTCTATTCGGGAGCTGGTGGTCCAAAGAAAGACCTGTTACAATCTGTAGTACTTTTGTTACTGTTTTGATTAAAAAAAAAAAAAACTTTTCACATTTCAACATAGCATCCCTTTCTGTTTGTCCCCATAAGTATACTTTATTTTTATTTGTTTTTCTATTTATTGTTGTTTATTAATGAGTAACTCCAATTATGTTTTCTCAAAATTGGCCTACGATATTTTCCCTTTCAATGTTAGCCTGTTTGTTGGTGTCTATAACATGAAATCTAAGTCAGTCTTCTGATTTAAAAAAAAAAAATGGGACCAGATATTAGGGTAAATGCTGAAAGATCAGCGAGAACAAGCTACTGACACACCTCATCTTGCCAACTCCACAAATCCTCTAACTGAATGTCTCTGAGACCTCAGTCAAAAGCTCTTCTGCCCAGCCATATCACTTCCTTCTTAGTGCTGGGATTAAAGGCATGTGTGTTTCCCAAGCAAAGGCATGAGATCTCAAGTGCTGGGATTAAAGAAAGGCCTGTGACTCCCAAGTATTAGGATTAAAGGCATGTGCCACCACTGCCTGGCTCTGTTTCTCTCTTAGACTGAGTCAATCTCGTGTAGTCCAGGGTGGCTTTGAACTCACAGAGATCCAGACGGCTGTCTCCCGAGTGCTAGAATTAAAGGTGTGTGCCACCACTGCCCGGTCTCTAGGTTTAATCTGGTGGCTTGTTCTGTCCTCTGATCTTCAGGTAAATTTTATTAGGGTACACAATATATCACCACAGTTGTCACTGCTGTTCAGGTAGCCATGTTGATGTCACTTCATGGGTATAGCTTCTCTGAGATTTCTGGGAGATGCACTCTCACAGCAAATACCTTGTTCCTCTGTCTGCTACAATCTTTCTGTCCCTTCTTCAGCTATAATCACTGAGCCTTAGTTTTAGGAGTTGTATTATAGATCTATCCCTTGGAGGCAAGTACAACACTCTCACTTGTTCTCTGTCATTTGTGACTTTCTGTAATGGTCTCTCCATCTATAGCAAAGAGACATTTCTTTGATGGGTGGTGATACCTATACCTTATCTTTGAGTATAAGAATAAATATGTAGAACTCAGATATGCTGGTTTAGTGAAGTGGGGATTATAGGTTCTGCTCCAAGATCCATGACTTCTCTAGCCCTGGGTAATTGTCTAAGTTTCCAGGACCAGGCATTATTTTGCCATGTTGAGAGGGCCTCAAGTCCTTCACTAGATGAAGAACTATAGGCAAGCAAGAAATGGTGAGAGCAGGAAAAACAGTCTTTCCCAGGGAAGAGCCCCCCCTAATTAGCTGTCTAATACAAAATGGTCAGGACTGGAATCATATACATAAAAGTAACATTACACAGACTGAGTGGGTTGTATTTATATATTTAGGAATATATTATAGAAATTACATATGCTATATTATATATACAAGAAAGAAATAGAGGTCATGAATTTGAGAGAGAGAAAGCAGAAGGGTAGATGGAAAGAGAAGGGAGAGGGAAAGGGAAAAGAGAAAATTATGCAACAGTATTTTAATTTCAACTTAAAAAAATAACCAATTGGACTTCTTAGGAAACTATGAAGTATATTTCTCAATAGAAAATAAGAATTAAACAAGCCATGTGAATAAGAATTAAGAATTATGTATTACATACAGGCCATAGTATAAATTAAACATGTAATTTTTCATAACTATTGGAAAATTAGAATTTGTTGGAGAAATCTACTAGTGCTTTAAAATTTATAATGTTGGGAAACCAATTTCTTCAGTGATAATCTAAAAGAGTATTGATGAAAATTAAATTTAAATATCTATTTACATATTTGTATATTGTATATATATAATTCTTTTGTAATTGTTGAGATAAATAAAGTCGATGCAAGGCGGAAGTAAAATAAAAGAATTAGCTGGATGGTGGTGGCGCACTCCTTTAATCCCAGCACTCACAAGGCAGAGCCAGGCGGATCTCTGTGAGTTTGAGGCCAGCCTGGGCTACAGAGTGAGTTCCAGGAAAGGTGCAAAGCTACACAGAGAAACCCTGTCTCAAAAAACAAAAAAAGAAAGAAAGAAAGAAAGAAAGAAAGAAAGAAAGAAAGAAAGAAAGAAAGAAAGAAAGAAAGAAAGAAAGAAAGAATTAACCTCTCATATTTTCTTTGAAATTCAGTATATATATATATTGATATATTTATATATATTGATATATATCACCATGGATATCTTTAAGTAGTACTTTGTCATTCTAGACAACACAATGTCATAGACCTAAATATTTATTTATGAATACAGAACAGATGAAGTAATTAGAAAATCAGTACGTTTCTGGTACATATGCATGAATATGTGAGTGTGCACACACAGTTACCTGCATGAATGTGTAAGTGTGCACAAACAGATACCCACATGAATGTGTGTGTACACACATGAACATACACAGATACCTACATGAAAGTGTGAGTATACACACATACAGATACCTTCGTGAATGTATGAGTGTGCACACACACAAACACACAGATACCTGTGGGATAAACACTACACATTCTCCTTCACAACCCCTGAATTCCCTGGGGGCTTTGGTTGTAGAGTGGACACCAGTTTTTATTGGAATCAAAACTGGCTCCTCCCAGAACATGGAAGAGTCAGGCTCAGAAGACAATGTCTCTGCCAAGTACAAGTGGATCAGGGTGTCATGTGATGACATAAACTCGGAGCTTTGTCTTCTGGGTTTCCAGTGAGTTTTTGGGGAGGACATGGAAAAGATTGTCAGGGGAGGTTGAAAAAAGACCTTCGACTCCCAGGACTCAGGATGGACACTATGGACAAAGAGTTCTTATATTGAACTCCCATAATCTCAGAAGAGAATGGAAGCATCTGTTCAAACTCACATAGTGGGTGCAGCTCAAAGGCATTCATTGCTTTACAGGCAACATATAAAAACATCCACGATGTCAGTAAATATCTCATCACATTTGTATCCAAAATTCCTGTTTCTTTTATTTTGTCAAAAGATAATTAGAAGTGAAATCACATGTATCTTTCCTCCATTTATTATCACCTTTTGTAAAAATGATCTCTCTCACAGTTTACTACGGAGCCTCTTGTATTGTTTTTTTAATATATATATAATTCAATCTCATTGTCTTGGTACTCTATGAAGAGCTTTCTTTGGGTTCTATATCAAAAGTTTTCTATTTTAATACAGTGAAATTATGTTTGATTATTTAACATCAGCACTTGCTCACCAGTTACATATATTGGAATTGCTTACAAATAATATTAAAGACATGAGAATCAGAAGAAATTGTTAGAACCTAGGATTTTAGGGTAGTACAATAAGTAATTCAAATTTATTATCTCTGCTAGCCATGTCTGTGAAAGGAGGAATGATGCGTTTGTTAACAGGAGAGTTATATTATAAATAGTACTTAAATAATAAAAACCATCATTCAAGAGACTCCTTCAGACCTGCACTTAAAATGATTTATTCAGGAAGCAGAACTGCTTTCATTTATGTCTATTCATCTTGGATCTTCCTTTTGAGAGCTGGTTACAAATCTAGCTGTATTTTGTCAGCTACTTGAATCCAGCACTTCCACTTGTGAGCCTGAACTTCAACTCTGTATTGTCAGAAGAGTGCATTACTGCACTGTTAGGAGTGTAAGTCTACTCTAATAGAAACTATTTTATATTTATGATTTCGAATAAGAATCAATTATAAGTCCAATATAAATCACAAATTGATTAATGTGTCTCATGGCAGTTTAAGAGGGTTTTAAAGGCCAGGCTACAGACAGCAGACTGCAGTCGGTGATCAGTAATTTTCTGAATTTTGGAAACCGTGGTGCTAAAATTTTGTGGCAGAATTTATGTAGTCCAGTAGGAAAAATACTTTTATGAGACCAACTGCATTGCTCTCAATTCCACCTTATCTTATGCTAGTTCAATAAAACAGCTCTATTGAGAACATGGGTCCCTTTTACACTGGCCCTGCTATATATTTTCATGGTCATAGCTTTGTTAATACACCTTGTTTGGTTTTCAAGAAAGAAGAACTTATTTGATGTCTTTGTTAGCAATTAATAATAGAACCTTGAACTTGATAATGAATCAAAATGGACCTTTTAGTTCAAAATAATACAGTGACTATCATGATATAATTCCTATGAAGAGAAATGTAAAATGATAATCCATTTGGGTTTGAGTATAAATTTATCTCCTTGAAAAGAAAAATGCTTAAAAGCCATGAGTGTATTTTTGTCTGAACTTTTTCTTTGTAATTCCATATTTAACTCAGTCCATAAAAGGTCAGATATCATTTTTAACTCTCAGTCTACACCTAGGAAAGGAGGCATGAGCCATATCAGTGTGTCTCCTTTCCTTTCACCATGATCCCTCCAACAGTTAACACTAAGAATCTGGCCCAAGGAGGATAAATGTACAAAAAGTTCAGTTGGCTTTCTAACTATGTCTTCACTGGACAAAATTTCTAACCTGATAAAGCTAAAAGAAAGAAAATTAAGAATGATTGCATAAATTGAAGGGTGATTAAAAAAGAGAAGGGATTTTTATACCTAAATCCTAGGGTTTCAGTGACAATCTTAATAAAACACATTAAGACTAATTTAGAGTACCTGGTAGATAGAAGGATCTCAATAAAAGTAAATGTCATGACGAGTGCTATTTAAATATATTGATAAAGATATTTCAAACAGAACATGAAGTACTAAGATTCCTGCTATGATACCATGTTGTATACCAGACCTTGTGTTCTAATGTCTACTTATTAGAGAATTGAACACCCAGACTAATGTAAATATTCATTTTAAGTAAATTTATTCATTTATTTTACATCCAAATCTTAGTTTCCCTCCCTCCTCTCCTCCCATTCCCTCGCCTCACCTACCTTCTCCTCTGTTTCTGTTCAGAAAGGGGCAAGCCTCCCATGAGTGTTAACGAAGCATGGCATATCAAGTTGAAGTAGAACTATGCTCCTCCTTTGAATTAAGGCTGATCAAGGCAACCCAGTATGAAGAGGTTCCCAAAAGCCAGCCAAAGTATGAGGGACAGGCCCATTCCCACTGCCAGGAGTCCCAGAAGCAGATCAAGCTACACAACTTTCACACATATGTAGACAACCTAGATAGGTCCCATGCAGGCTCCCTAGCTGTCAGTCCAGACTCTGTGAGTTCCTATGAGACCAGGATAGTTGGTTCTGTGGGTTCCAATGTAATAACCTTGACCACCCTGGCTTTTATAATCCTTCCTGCTTCTCTTCAACAGGATTCCCCAAGCTCTGCCCAGTACTTGGCTGTGGGTCTCTGCATCTGTTTCCATCAGTAACTGGATGAAGGCTCTCTGATGACAATTGCAGTAGTCACCAATCTGATCACAGGAGATGGGCAGTTCAGGATGTCTATTCATTATTTCTAGGAGTCTTAGCTGGGGACATCCTTGTAGATTTGTGGGCGTTTCCCTTGTATCAGGTTTCTACCTAAACCCAAGTGCCCCCCATATCAAGACTTTTCCTTCAGTACTTTCCCCCTCCATCTGCTCTCCAAGCTGATCCCTCGTGTTCCCACTCCTACCTGGCCCTAGTCTAACCAGAAGTTCTCCTCTATTTCCTTTTCCCAAGGAAGTCTGTGCATCCTCCTTTGGGCCTTCCTTGTTACCTAGTCTCTCTGGGGCTGTAAATTGTAGCACATTTATCCTTTACTTTTTATAGCTAATATCCACTTATGAGTGAGTACATAACAAAGGATATTGGGGTCCACCCCCTCGATAGCCCTTTCCCAGGATCCGTGGAAGAGTCTACAACCAGCTGATAATCTGATCCTAGATGATAACAAATGAATCTATGTACACAAAACTCTTTAGTCCATTCACTTTACTCTTCTGAGTCAGTTCTCTGTCTACACAGCTTCTTTCCTGCTCTGATGCCTAGCTCCTTTCTTGCCTGATTCTCTCCACATTTTTCTGCTGTTCCCTCTAAGTGCTATCTTAATTCCTTCATCTAGTTCTGTCCCATCTTGGTTCTCATCCATCTAGTTCTTCCCCATCTTAGTTCCTCTTCATTCTTAGTTCTCCTCTTTACTCTTCTAAGTTCTCTCTTGTTCTTCCCCATCCAGTTGTTTCCCATCTCCTTAGTTCTTTCCATCTTATTCTTCCCCATCTAATGCTCCTCCATCTGGTTCTTCCTCCTCTAGTTCTTCCCCATCTTCCATTGCATTCCTCTAGTTCTCAATCTAGTTCTCCCAACGTCTCTGAGGTTTACAGTTATGTACCCATGCAATAGCAATGCTCTGGCTAAGGCAAGGTCATCAGGCTTGAATTTCTTCTGGGTCAAAGGGAAGGGTGATAAGGTCCCCACAAAGAGCAGTAATTATCACCTATCATTTACAATCCAAAAGGGAAGTGACTAATGGGAAATAGAATCAACTGAAGGTCAAATTTGGTTAACATCTAAGCAAAGGGGATTTTATGTGTTCACACTATATTCTTAGAAGTGGTTAGGTAAGGTGTTAGGAGTCTATCAGTGGCAAGTGAAAATAAAACTGCCTTATTTTGCTTTGGCCGCTTATCTGGCCAAGCTATCTTGGCTGCTACCATTTTCTGGCAGGGCAGGGGAGTGTACTAAGTAGCTAGGCAACCTGAGCTACAACTTGAGGTACCTGGTAAATAAAAACCCTTTAGTTCTGAGTTAATTGATCTAGAGCAGAGATAGCATTTTGAAGAAAGAAAGTTAAGCTGAATTAACACATCTGCCAGGCCTTCTCAAACAGATAGTCTGGATGCTTAAGTCTGTTCTTAGAAAGTCTGGGAGGTATCTCAGATAAGATACTTTAGTCTGGAGAAGGTTCTTGCTGGATGTTGCTAATCATGATAATTACAGAAAGGCCTGAAATTAGGGATCTTGGCTGTGTTTGTTGTAGCACAGTTGGTGAAAGTTATATAAATACTTTAATTGTATAGGGGAAATTGTGTCCAATGAGTGATCAAACATACTGTTCTTAAGAATGGAAAAGCTATAATAGCACATGAGAAATTTATGGCAGGAAATGGCTAATACTCAAAAGCCAATATCACCAAGAATCCTTAAGCCTTGGCCTTATCCTCTGGAAAGGCTCTTAGCTTCTTCCAGGTATGGCTTTGTCATAGCCAGATGAATTCCTACTTCATGTTTCTATGGCCTATGGCAAGAACATGTCATGTTTGTTTTCCTGGATCTGGGTTACCTCACTCAGGATGATTTTTTTTTTCTGGTTCCATCCATTTGCTTGCAAATTTTATGATGTTGTTTTTAACAGTTGAGTAGTACTCCATTGTGTAAATGTACCACATTTTCTTTATTCATTCTTCAGTTGAGGGGCATCTAGGTCGTTTCCAGGTTCTGGCTATTACAAATAACATTGCTATGAATATAGTTGAGCAAGTGTACTTGTGGTATGATTGAGCATTCTTTGGGTATATGTCCAAGAGTGGTATAGCTGGGTTTTGAGGTAGATTGATTCTCAGTTTTCTGAGAAACTGCTATATCAATTTTCAAGGTGGCTTTACAAATTTGCACTCCCACCAGTAGTAGAGGAGTGTGCCCCTTGCTCCGTACCTTCTCCAGAATAAGCTGTCATTTGTGTTTTTGATCTTAGCCATTCTGACAGGTGTAAGATGGAATCTCAGAGTTATTTTGATTCACATTCCCCTTACAACTAAGGATGTTGAACATTTATTTAAGTGTATCTAGGCCATTTGAGATTCTTCAGTTGAAAATTCTCTGTTTATATCTGTACCACATTTCTAAATTGGATTATTTGGTTACTACATTTCTAAATTGGATTATTTGGTTTTTTGATGTATAGTTTCTTGAGTTCTTTATGCATTTTGAGGATCAGACTTTCTGTCAGATGTGGGGTTGGTGAAGATATTCTCCCATTCTGTAGGCTGCCGCTTTATCCTATTGACAATGTCCTTTGCCTTACAGAAGCTTTTCAGTTTCATGAGGTCCTACTTATTAATTGTCAGTCTCAGTGTCTGTAAACAGACTCCTTTTTAGGCGTTCTCTGATAAGATCTTATGGAAGTAATGAAAAAAATGAAAGTTTTGAGTGGTTTATTGATGTTAAATGAATTAGAGAAAATAATGTAGAAATGTATGAAATTTTATCATACAAATGTCTTTCTAATGTCAAAACATCCAACTGGATTATACTCTATCTGTAGAAGGACTAGCCCTGGGGAGTAGAAACCCTGTGTGTTGATGATTACTTTTGAGGAAGTTATTTTTCCAGGAATGGAGATGGATGGAGAGTTTTGATCCTGACAGATGCATGTGAAGGTTTAGTTTTATCAACATGAGAACATTTTAGAGCTTGACTCCTTTTTTATTGTTTTGTTTTCTCTTTTATTGAAAGTAGATTTTTTTTCATACAGTGTATCCTGATTTCCATTTCCACTCCCTCTATTCCCACTATCCTTTCTAGCCCCTCATCCAGATCCACCCTTTTCCTGTCTTTAATTGGGAAACAAACAGGTTTCTAAGGGATAATAATAAAATAAAATGAGATAAAATAAAACAGAAACAAACACATGGAAACAGGCAAAACAAAATAGAAAGGAGGGGAAAGCTCAAGAAAAAACACAAGAAACAGATAAATATGCAGAGAACAACTCACTCCCACACCCAAGAATCCCATAAAAATACAAAACTGGATGTCATGATATATGTGCAAAAGACTGTAGGGTAAAAAAGAGAAAAGAGGAAGTTTACCTGATGATGGCTGAGAAGGGCACTGATCTATGAGGATAGAAAAATGTCATAAATAGTCATTTTATTGCTATTTTTTTTAGAATAGCACTATTTGGTTTTACGCTAGGTCCCTGGGCTATCTTGTCTCCATTCTTGATCACTCAAACAGCTTCAGTTATGGGCTCCATCTCATGGAGTGGACCTTAAGTCAAATCAGATATCGGTGGTTACTCTGGCATTCTTTGTACAACCATTGCATATCTTGCAAGAAGAATACTATTGCAGATCAAAGGGTTTGTAGCTTGGGATAGAGTTTACATTTCTCCTTTAGCAGTATGCAGAGTACCTTCTGGTACCAACAACACTAGCCCATGGGGTGAAGGCTCTAGGTAGACACCAAGTTGACTTCTCCATAGTCAACAAGTGGTGCAGATGCTGGCTTCAGCAATAGGACCTTATCAACAGTTCATGGAGAGCAACCTATTGCCTTAGCAGCAGTCTGAGGTGTTTGGAGGTTTCCATGGGCTCCTTTAACCAACAGCTCAAGTAGATGTAACCCATTCATGGTAAGGAAACTCCCTTCCATGACAAGGTATGTCCTGTTGGGCTTCTGTCTCTCCTGTTTTTGGCAATTTCATTTATCTCACTTGCATATTTGCATATATTTTAGGAAGATTGCTCTATATTAGTACAATACAACCCCTCAAATGGCCATTAATTTTAGCTGTCTCTCCCCATATTCCCTCCCTCATCCCCTTCTTCCCTCCTCCTCCATTCTTGATTCTCCCATTCTAACTATATGACTCCCTCACCCATCCATAATTATCTATTACATTTCTATTTCCTAGGAAGACCTATCCTTCTCCATATTCCCTTAATTTATACTGTAGCTTGTTTATCATTGACTTAACAGCTAATAGCCACATATAAACAAGTACATACCATATTTGTCTTTTTGGATGTGACTTACTCAGGATGATTTTTTTCTAGTTCCATCCATTTACTTGAAAATTTTACTATTTCATTATTATTGACTGAGCAATATTCCATTGTATAAATATATCACATTTTCTTTATCCATTTATCCTTTGAGGGATATCTGGGTTGTTTCCAATTTCTGACTATTATGAATAGAGCATTAATTAACATGGTTGAGCAAGTGTCTCTATGGTAAGATGAAGCCTCCTTTGAGTATATGCCCAGACTCCTTTTCAAATCTAGAACTAAAGCATTGTCATTATAGATAACTTAAAAATCACTACTAAAATCAGTGAGTGAAAATACTTCTGGCAGATACTGTCAACCTTATTATAATGGAGATGGGAGAGAAACAACTATTTGCTTGAGGAAAAAATATCCTTCACAATTTTCAAAAGCACAATTTCCATCTCTGTCAAAAGAGCTCATCTTTCTTGGGGGGATAGCTCATGTAGGCTGTAGTTTAAGTTTCTGTCTGAAATATCTCCATGTGAAAATACATTACATGTAAAGTACACCATCCAGATAGGCTCACCCATAAAACACAGACTTCCTCAATGCTTTCATCATACTACCTCTGGGTGTCCTTTGACTTTCCACTTACCTTTGTTTGGGTCAGGTAGGAAGTGATTATAAAACAAACTGTGAAGCATGGCTATGTGATGATAGAGATAAAAGTTTGTATTGGAACTGTCCTGTGAGACAAGATGTGACCACAAATGTTTCCTTAGAAGCTAAGGACCAAATACTATAAATACTGTCCCTCACTTCTGCTGTGACTTTTCTATTGTGGATTAAACCAAGGTCCCTCTACACACTAGATAAGCATTCTACCATGGTGATGGATTCCTAGGTGTTGCTTTACCTTTTATGCTGAGGAAATGTCTCATTAAGTTGAGCAAGCTGTCCCTGAGCTCACCTTATGACCCATGCAGGCCTTGAATTTGTGATTTTTCCCACCTCAGCCTCCCAGGTAGCAGGGTTGGTAGGCATATGGCAATGCTTCTTGGTTTAGTATCAAATTCCTTAACACAGATGATATGATTTTTAGATAAAAATGTGAATGACAGAAAGACATGTGAGTTATGGCCATATACAAAGAAAACGCTGAGGAAGCACGACAATGTCTCAAAACTCATTCTGTAGCTCATCGGAGAGACAAATAGATACTTGACTAGAGAAGCATTTTGCAATTCTGTTGTTCTAAGTTTCAGGCAGCCTTTAAGATACTCTGGTGAGAAAAGAAGGACCACTTTACTTTTGTGCATGGCACTACATTCAACAATCCAATCCATATTCATACTGTACATTGTATTATTCCAAGTTTGGAAAGATGCACCAGCCTAAAATAAAATGTTCCCCAGTAGACACAATGAATGTTCCCAGCCAATTTTCTAAAAACTAGGACAGGAGAAATGATCATAAGCTTTGACAACTCTGAAGTGACTTCTCTTCACTCTGATGTACCTATTCATTAAGACTTCAGAAGCTGCCTATAAAATAAACCTTTGTCTGTAAAAATAGTGTGTATTTCCCTGCTCAGTATCCTAACTATAAGCTTGTCCTTGTATCCTTTGATGAGTATTTTATTTACAACCATCATTCTTGGCTAACTTCCTTAAGTCTCAACATCTTACTCACATCAGTAGAATATTTTCATTAAGTATTCTTTCATTATTTAGTTACCCTATGAAATAACGTCCCTACACATCTCCACCCATGACCCTTTGGTCTATGGAACTCACCCTAATGTCATGATAGAACTCTCATCCAGTGATTGGTGGAAGCAGATGCAGAGATCCACAGCAAAACCCCAGGTAGAGCTCCAGGAGTCCAACTGGTGAGAGAGAGGAGGGATTATATGAGCAAGAGATATGGAGACCATGATTGGAAAAAGCACAGGGGCAAATAGCCAAACTAGCAGAAACACATGAACTGTGAACCAATAGCTGAGGAGCCCCCATGGAACTGGACCAGGCCCTCTGGTTAAATGAGACAGTTGATGAGCTTGAACTGTTTAGAAGGCCCTCAGACAATGAGACCAGACCCATCCTTGGTGCATGAGCTGGCTTTTTGGAACCAAGGTCCTATGCTGAGACACTTTACTCAGCCTTGGTGCAGGGAGGAGGGGACTGGACCTGCCTCAACTGAATCTACCAGGCTAGGCTGAATCCCCAGGGGAGACCTTGCCTTGGAGGAGGTGGGATGGGGGGGGTGGATGGGGGGGGGCAGAGGAGAGGGGCAGGAGGCGGGAGGACAGGGGAATCCATGGCTGATATGTAAAATTAAATTAATTATAAAATAAAAATATTTATTAAAAATAACTAGTTGTGTGGAAAACTAAACAAGTATAAGATATTTTTAATTTATTCTTTGAGAATTTTATGTATGTATATAATGTATTTTGATCATATCAACCACTACTCACTGCCAGCTCCTTCTAGCACCTCCAGAGTTTACCTCTTTCAAGTTTATATCTCTCTTTTTATATAACTCAATAAGTTTAATTATTGCTACCTGTATGCACATGTGTTTAGGAACATCTACTGGAACATGTATAACCTACCAGAGGCCAAATGCATATAGAAAATATTATGAAATTTTCACTGTTTACATTTTACTATATTTAAATATCTAGGCTAAAATGTGGTAATGGCTTTAAAGTTAATCAACAAACTTGAGATGTGGCGTGGAAATTGGGTGCATTGAGAGAAATCGATATGAATTAAGAAGAAATAATGAAATTACAACTATCATCACTAGGTTGACTCTAGTAGTTTTGGAGATAAGCAGAATAAGACAAGAACCAAATTAAGCCAAAAAAAAAATTAACTCATACAAGAAAATACTCTCTAGGAAGAAAGAACATTTTTATAGGTCATTCTAATCAATACTGAATCAAAATTAATATTTTAGGAAGAATTTTCTAGGTTAGAAACACTGAGCAAAACACTTCATTCAAAACGTTCCTTAATATCTTCCAATAAAATATTTTTAAATATACCACTTCCTATTTCTTAGCTTTCAAAGTATCAGGCCACACAATGATATTGAATGTATAAACACTATTAATACTTGAACTAATAAATAGTATTGATTTATCTTTCTTATTATAAACTTTAAATCTGTCATAAGGAAATTATGCATAAGATAAATAGCGAAAGATTAGGAGTGGTGTGTTGCTGTCCAGTCGACTTTGATAGAAATTACTGGCACCTACAGAACTTCCTATAAGACCTCATTACAAGATTTTCTTGAAAAAAATGTAAATCTAAAAAGTAAATGGATTTCTGATATTGTGAACTTAACTCATATGTCTAAGACAGATTTTTATTCAAAATATGTCATTGTAAACATAATTAAATGTTCCTTGTATATGCATGCCTTATTTTCTAGAAATGTCTGCATTCAGTGAAAAGAAGCAATATCCTATTCTCTAAGAAGTAGGTAGACTTGATGGAGTTTATTTTAGCAAATAAGGTCTGTTCTTGAGAAATGGCTTGAAATTGTTGTTGGAGACTGTCACTGAATGACACCCACATCTTCAAGAGTAGACATGTGTTCACATGTGTGTCAGTCCTGCTGTGCTGAGAGGGCTTTACTTCCCTAGTGTCTTTCATCCCCTCCGGCTCTTAGAATCATTCTGTCTCCTCTTCTGCAGGGTTCCCTGAGCTCTGAGGGGACGGATGTGATGGCAATATCATATTTAGGACTGAACGTTCCAAGGTCTCTCAATCTCTGCACATTGTCCAGTTGTGACTCTCTGTATTTGTTCCCATCTACTGCAGGAGGAATCTTCTATGATGATGCGGCAACATACACAGGGCCTGTGTGGGTCTGGGCCAGATGGGGTCCCTGCTGAGAGTGGAAGTGGAAAGGAGTCCCCATTCTTAACTCAGAAGCTATTGCAATTGATAACTGCTCCCAAAGGACAATTCATTTTCTCCAATGGAGTCTTACTACGGATACAAACCACTCTTAAGGCCAGGACCCGAGTCCAGCAGTAGATGGCCATCACAGAATGAACTCAATGGCATTTCTGTATTTTTGTAAGTTCTTTGTCTCATAATGCTTTGGCAGGGCATGTTTCCGTTTTAAACCTTACAGGTTCTTTGCCTTCATATTATGGTTTCTTGCTCTGTGTTTTGAGATTTTTGTGTATGCAAACTTGTATATCTCTGCATCTATGTATTTCTTGTGCCACTTTTTTTTTGGAGGAAAGCTATTTTTAACCGTTTGTATTTGTTTTGTGATATTGCAATTTGTTTATTTTTATCTTATTTTATTTTATTATTAATTTTTAGATGTCTTTTTTTTACAACAAGGGAAAGAAAGAGATTTGGGTGGCAGGGGAGGTGGAAGATCTGGGAGAAGTTGAGGGAGCGTGAAAGAATCATAAGCAGAGCTGGTTACTGGCCCTGGTTACCACGTGAAAAGATCGCTAGGTAGTAGAGCTTTATTAGGAGGAAGAGGGGTCGAGGGGAGAAGAACCAGGCCTGGGGGAGACAGAACAGAACAGAGAGAGAATGGGGTCTGAGTTAAGTCACGGCTCTTTAAGGCGCAGGTGGGCTAACAGAGCCAGGCCACGCATGCACAGATTGTGTGACGGCGCCATGCATATGTAATCACCAGCCCCCCCCCTTGTCTAGCTCCTAAACTGTGCATGTATGGTCATGCAGCTGAAGTGTGGCAGAATCTTAACAGAGGGGAAACCATAATCAGAATATATTGTATAAAAAAATACATTTTAAATAAAAGAAAAAATAGTAAATGTGTGAACATGACCCTGTAGTTAATCTCATAGAACTAAAGTTCATCTTACCCCTAAACTTCAGTTTGAAAGTTAATATATCTATACTATGTATGTAAGTTATGAGTCAGATTTTTTTAATTATGTAAAGGCATATACCATGCATATAACCTAATGAAAATTTCCATGAAAGAATTATCACTGTTCCCAAATGCACATCATATGGCCTAGACATGAAGAACCAAGCATGTGGACCCGCTGACATACAGTCTAAGTAGAAAGAGTAAACTGCCTGATGAGCTGAAGTCCAACTCAGTGGGAGCAGCACAGACAGCAGATGGGATATAAGCAAACATTTGGCCCCCTGACTGCTCAACACAATGGGCTGCAGGTGCCTCTACAGGGAGCGCTCTGAAACTCAGCTGGTCAGACGATAAATCTGTCACAACTTTCTGTCCCACCGACAGAAGCAATGTTGAAGAAGAATTAACCAACTCTTTGAAGGGAAGACAGATAAGATCAAAACAGACCAGCACTCGAGGGATTCTGTTACTAATTAGGTGACCAAAAGAGAATCTGGACATGAGACAAGGAAGGAGATAAAGAGAGAAGTGTGGCAGGCAAAGGGCCTGCTTATATAAAAGGACAAGCTGTGCTAATCTGAGAACCAAACTGGTCAACTTTTGTTAGCGGAGTAGGAAGCTGCCATGAGGGGGCCTCTCCTGGCTGAGCCTCTTCCTTTTCTCTACTGTAAAGTCAGCTTCATTTACAGACCCAGAGAATGGCAGACATACAGAAGAGGATTTCAGCAGACAGGAATCTGGGGCCTAAGACGGTGTCAGATACCACAGTGATGTCTGAGGCACATGAGAAGCTCTGGATAGATAAATGTCCATTTGACAGGCTGAAGCTTGAACACATTCCTCTCTTAAAAAACTCAATTTTCTTGGTTGAACTTCTCACTGGCTTATGTGTTTAATATCTGTGTCATTAATATTTAATGCTACAGCTGATCAGTTAGAAAGTTTAGAGCATCTTAAGACATCTTAAAAGTCAGAAAGTAATCTCTCTCTTCCCACAGCAGACATCAATTGCCAATGGCTCCTCGGCTTTGGAAGCCCCTCCTCCACCCCAGCTGGAACCTTTGCTGACTTGATTTTGTGTAGATCTTACCTCTGCAGTCAAGCCTCTGCGAGCTTAAGTGTCTATCCCAGGCAGGTGAGAGCAGGGGAAACACTGCTTCTCAGCAGCCTCTATTTCACAGTCCCAGGTAAGCTGCCCACGTTCTAGTGGATGGCCCTATACTCACGCACAACAGACAGCACAAAGGGGACTCCACGGGTTTAAAAGAGGAGTTCATGAAGCAGGGAAGGAAAAATAATAAAGGAGGGGCTGGCGACAAGGAGTAGAGATGGGTTCAGTCAAAACGAACCGTATCCAAGTGCTAAATTCTCAAACAGCAAGTTAAAAAAATAGAAAATGAACTTTATTGTAAAAGAAAATACCAAATAACATGTAAATGAAAACTAAGCAATTTGTTAGTATTCCCATATTCGCTATGCTCACATAACACACTGCAGCAGAATCATCATGTACAGATCATGACTAATATTACTAATAAGAAAATAGTTGGTGTGTTATTTTTTGGTTTTTGGGGTTTTTTTGTTGTTGTTGTTTTTGTTTTTTGGGTTTTTGGGTTTTTTTTGTTGTTGTTTTTGTTTTTTTTGTCATTGTTCGCATTTAAACTAGCTTTATCAAGGGCCACTAACAAAGTTCAGACAAAGGTAAATATAATTTTTAAAAGTGAATTTTAACTTAGTTGTATTACTAGCCAAACCCTCTCCATGTTCAATCTCCTCCTAAATCTCCTAGTTGGGTTTTGTATGTGTGTGTCTCTCTCTCTCAAACTTTTCCCTGTTTCCAAATACAGCACATATAGTTGGAGGAAGACTTTACAAATCAGTTTGGACCACCAACGGTCTTTGCTTTTTCTGTGGGCCTGGTATGATCTCCTGCAAATGAGGCCAAATGCTCTGGAAAGACACAGGGTGCTGTATCTATGTGTGCTTGTGTGTGTGCACTCCCAGATTCATGCAGGTTTCTGTGTGTGTTCGTGAGTGTGAGCACTCGTCTGATTGGTTGACTCCTGGGACCACAGTTATTTTCTGGCTCATGGGTTCTGTTTTTATATTTTCAGTGATTGTACATTCGTCGTCTGGGTAGCATTACCTCCATATGGTGCCTCATTTAACATCTGGTTTTTTTGTTGTTGTTTTGTTTTTGTTTTTTGAGACAGGGTTTCTCTATGTAGCTTTGGAGTCTTTCCTGGAACTTACTCTGTAGCCCAGGCTGGCCTCGAACTCACAGAGATCCGCCTGCCTCTACCTCCCGAGTGCTGGGATTAAAGGCCTGGGCCACCACTGCCCAGCTTAAGATCTGTTTAGGAGCTTCAAACATGTGGTCACTCTATCTCTTGAAATGGCAGCGTCATAAAAAATAAAAATCTTCATCATAGCTATGAGTTGCTCCCTCACTGGTGTTACTGATAAATAGATCAACTCCATCAAATTTTTTTAAAAAAAGGTCACTAGCATGGGAGATCTGCCCCCCCATCTACCATATGGTGGTGTGGAGGGGGAGAGATGTCCCTCCCCACCTCCACTCCTCCCACCATCCCTTGCCACTTGTGGCAGGTGGGAGAGCTGTCCCTACCCCTCACAACCTGCAGCACTCGGAAGATTGAGCCCTGCACCTGGCCTGAGCAACACAGTAGAGCTGGCTCTCATGGTGTAGATATGGTAGAGCCAACTCTGAGGGTATGAAAGCAGGAGAAGTGGCCCCGCCCCTTGCTCATCTTTGTAAAAGGTGAGCTAGACAGGACAACCATGGAGAGCTCAACTTGGTGGTGAGAAAAAGAGAGAGCTGGTGGGCTGACCAACCCTGCAACTACCCAGGCCCAGAACCAGGGTTATGAGTTGGCCCATCCCAACATCCACCCCATCTGTGATCTGCTGGAGAACATGAAAGGGCCAGTCCTGTAGATACAAAGCTGCAAAGATCTCCATGGCACAGGGCAAAAACTGGATATCCAAGAGGAGTCCCAGTGAGGTCACAGGATCAATAGTGTAGCAGAAACCAGAGGCCTCAAAACAGACCAATAACTCTTTGCAATGAACACTTGCAAGTAAAGATATATGGATAGAAAGGTTTATTGCATAACTCACTGTGTCACACTACAGCTTCTGTGGTGATATATTGTGTCCCCCAATATATTGTGCATCCTAATAAACTTATCTGGGGCCAGAGAACAGAACAGTCACTAGATATAGAGGCCAGAAAATGATGTCACACACCTTTAATCTTAGCATTCCAAAGGCAGAGATCCATCTCGATCTCTGAGTTCAAGGCCACACTGGAAACAGCCAGGCATGGTGATTCACGCCTTTAATCTCAGAAAGTAATGGCAGGAAGCAGAGAGGTACGTAAAGCGTGAGGACCAGGAACTAGAGCATGGTTAAGCTTTTAGGCTTTTGAGCAGCAGTTCAGCTGAGATTCATTCCGGATGAGGACTCAAACAGAGGCTTCCAGTCTGAGGAAATAGGATCAGCTGAGGAATTGGTGAGGTGAGGAAGCTGTGGCTTGTTCTGCTTCTCTGATCTTCCAGCATTCACCCCAATACCTGGCTTCAGGTTTGATTTTAAGATTCATACTACAAGCTTCCATGATGAGATTAAATTGTCCTTTTCTTTTTCTTTTTTTTTTTTCTCTTAAATTTTATTTTATTTGCGAGGGGGAGGTTGCAAGGGCAGAGGGCAAATACAAAGGGACAGGGAAACGAATGAGGTGGAGATGCATGATGTGAAATGCACAAAGAATAAACAAAAAGAAAGTTAAAAAGGTCACAAGAAGGTAACCTTGCTATTTATAGCACTTCACCTTGAATATGATCTCCCATCAATTCCAAAATACACTGTGGGTAGTTATAAAGACTAGATTTTAGCCTTGAACTTGGAACTTAATAGGAACCAAGACTCATTTCTGGTATCCTGATCTTTCTTCGCCTTCAGGACTTCTCAAGAAAATCCTTGTAAAGACATTTGATTCTCTTGGCTGACTAGGAAAATAGTAGGAATGAGGATTTCCTTATGTCATATCCTAGGTCCTTTTAATCCAATGGGTTAAGTGGGAACCCTAGTTTTAAATTTCTAAACTTTTTTTCTTGGTAAGCACACATGCCTAAGCTAGGAGAGAAAGTCCTCTTAGGAACTGATTTAATTTTTTAAATACGTACTCTCCCCTTTTCACACTCCTGTTGTTAATCTTCTCCAAAGTGTTGCTTTTGTGGCCAAAAGGCATAATGTAAGAGAGAGAAGGAGGGACAAGGGGAGGGGGAAGACAGAGAACAGAAAAGCAATGTATTCTAAAATGTTATGTACATCGTATAATTTTAGGTCCTTACTCAGGGCAATCATTTTTCACATAATAAATTCCAATAAATTCCCATATTACTAACTTTTACCTACTACTGCCAAATGTGCCTCATCATTTCTTCTTCCATTTATCTCAAGGACTTCTAGCTTTCAAATACTACATCTCAAGGTATGAGTTTCAAAATTTTGGAGAACTTACCATTAAGAGAAACAGCTAAGTAACCAGTTACTCAAATGCCTCTTGCTAGGATATCCCTGCTGTGAACTGTGCCTCCAGAGCTATGAGCCAAAATAAAACCTCTCTCCCATAAGTTGTTCTTTTTAAAATAATTTTTTTATTGATTCTGTGGGAATTTCACATCATGTGCTCCAATCCCACTAATTTCCCCAGTCCCTGTATATTCACCCTTCACCCCTTTAGCATCCCCCACCAAAGGAACACTTAAAAAGAAATAACAAAATAAGAAATACATAATACAGATACAAATATTAATAAAAACATACAAACAAAAATAAACAAAAAATCACTTCGCTCCTCCATCTTTCCCGCTCACCGTTGCCTCTTCTTTAGTTTTATTGGCATTGGGAGCTGCTGTGTATCATGCACTACACCCTTTTGTCCAAACAGCCTCACTTGCCAATGTCCATTATGCTATGTTGTTGGTCAGGTCAAGGCCTGTGGCTTTGGCACACCATCAATACCAGACCCGCAGAGAAACTCCTCTCAGATAGCCTGTGTTGCCCCCAGTCATGGAGATCTGGTGGCTGTGGTTCAGCAGCACGAATCTCTTCACACACTCCAGCAGGCCATAGATGGAGTAGGTGTTGGGAAGTGCCCACTCAAAGCCCTGGGTGGCAGCTGAGTTGGTCAGTCCGTGCCACTGTGACCACCCATCACTATTGTCAGGCTATTTTCTCTCCACAAAGGAAACGTAACACAGCCAATTACTAAATCATTTCAATATTCAAGCTTTTAGAAAATGATATATAAAATGACCTTACACTTACAAATACTTTCAGACCCTTACATAGTTTAGTCCCCATAACACAAAAATTGAGAGAACAGGCACTGTTCTTTTATGTGTAATGTCTGCATGACTTCCATTTGGGATCACAGCAGTCCATTAGGGAAAGGAGTCCCAAATGACAGAGTTCTAATATCAAGTCTAAGCTTTGTAGCCACTTCCATAGTCGTTCTGCCTTCTTGACAGACAGTGGTAAAGAAATCCTTTTTATTGTTTCTCCAAGAAATGCACATAATTTTTATTTCTTTTATTAATTTGCTTCTCAAAATAGACACATATCTATGCTTTATAATATGTTATGGCTCAATAGAACAGTGTCACAACTTAATTTTTAAGTACATGTCTGAATAGGTCTGATCTGGTAAATTAAATGTCCAGTTCTTTTGGTGTTGACATTCAGATATGTGCATATACCTACATATGCAGGGATGTTGTTAAGGAGAATCTCACTAGGCCATATAGGCTGGCTTTGAATCCTCAATTTTTTTTTCCCTCAGCCCCACAATTAGACACTTGAGCCCTATGGTGAAATGTGCTGAAATTTATTCGTGCTGAAATGTGATTTTATTTATATGTTAATAAATAAATTTTCCTGGAGATAGAGGTACAAGCAGTCAGTAAGCAGAAGTCCGTTGGTGGCACACACCCTTAATCCAATCACTTGGCAGGCAGAGATTCTGTGTGGTCAAGGACACAGCCAAGTGTGGTGACCAGAGCCTTTAATCCCAGTACCAACCATAGAGACCTGAAGGTCTGTGTAGACAGGCAGTGATGAGGAAGTCATGTGGTTGGGTTTAGAGCCAATGAGAAGACAGAACAGAAAGGCAATAAGAAGACAAGTCAGACAGGAAGAAGGTCTCTGGGGGAAAGTGACGGTGGTGAGGTGGTCAGTTAAGGTAGTCCTGGCTCTTGCTCTGATCTCTTTGGCTTTAACTCTGTATTTGGCTCTGTGTTTCTTGTTTACTAAGACTGTTTAGAATTTCGTCTACAGAGCCCCCTGTAACTAACAATAGAGAAAGTTTTAAGATATAAACCTTACTTTCTTACATTCAGTAAAATTACTGAATTGGCTGCCTATCTTCTTGAGAACGGTATCTTCATTTTAACAATTTTTTTCCTGTACCAGGCTATTTTCAAAGGTCCACAACGAATCTCTGAAGCAGCGAGGAGCTCCCAGTTCCCCACAGAAAATCACTAGTCTTACTTGCAGTAGCTTATTTTATCTTCTTTCTTGATTTTGTACAAGTAGTTGCTAAATTTTCATGTCTCATTTTGTCTTTTGGTTCTCAGTATTCCCTATTATGATCTATCCACCTGGTGGATTTTGAAATCTATCAATAATTACCTACGTCCTTATAGCCACCTGATGACAGTCCAGATAGCTAATCCTGTTAAACCAGCTAACATAATTTCCTGTGCTTCGTATGTCATTTCTTGAAACTTGAGGGTAAAGTTAGGGGCGGTCATGTTTCATACCCCTGCTTGCGTTTTATGTCTGCTCAAAGGCTGCATTACTTTTGCACTTTGCCATTCGTAGTTCAGGAAATAAAATTATTGGAAGGATTCACACAGCACAGCACTGGACAGGTGGTTTTTCTCATGCTGAATGGGTTTGGTTTCTCCTTCTGCCCTGAGCTCTCACAGTCTTTTCCCACTGTGCAGATGAGTGAGACATACAAATTATCCGTTTCTTACACTCGAATTTTGGGATTGTGTCCCACAGGAACTCCTAGCAGGAGTTCTAATTCAATCTGTCTCATGGTCTTACTTGTATAACTTGGATTGTTAATCTTCAAGTCTGCCCATTGTGCTGGGATATGATTCCTTTCTGTATATCATGAGAGGGCCCCTTTTAATTTATGAACAAATAAATGGTGTTTAAATTGTGACAGTGCTCCTTTATTATACCCTTTTAGGTATACGTGCCATATAGATGGTAAACTATAATATTATCAGAGAAACTGAGAAGATCTACATAAAAATAGCAAACATTGCTTTTAACTTTTTATTCTTATAAAATGTTTACAATGATTACTAAAGGCATAGAAAGCATTTTTTCCACTAAAATATTTGGCAAATATACCTAGACTGCTTTTGCTGTATTTATCACAAAACCATCGATTACCTTGTCACCACTCACTTTGGGGGAACAGATCTTACTAAACACAGGAGTCATGTTCCTTCCAAACACAGTTTAATTTTTTATCTGAAAAGAGGAAAATCTGCCAAGTAATAAACATATTGATTTACCATTACTTATTTCTATTGAATTTATATTGCTACTTTTCCTCTTCTTTCAAAACAGTTGTAACTTGAAATATAGGTATTTTCCTATACACAGGGTATTTCAAAGTCCTCTGTAGTTTGAGATCAACAATGGTATTATTTAAATTCTATGGTCTAGCACTTTGGTAATTCCCTTCCACTAGTCTTAGAAAAGAATGATTGCAAATAATAGCGAGTAAGCAGCACATAAACACTGGGAATCCAGAGACCACAGGACACTTGGAAGGTCATTTCCCCCAAAGTTTATCCCACTCTCAGATTAAAAAAAAAATTCTTGAAAATTTCAGTTGATTGTGTTTTGAGGTTAAGACATAGCAGCTTATTGAGCCATATCCTATGCATCTGTACCCAAAATGTTTATAATTATCACTTTTTTGCCTTTTGTAATGATTTTTATTATTTTAAACACTGCATTAAAATAGTTTATCGGGATGACTCTTTTCTAAGTGCCCTGAGTTTCACACTTGAGGTAAGTAAGTAACTCACAGTAGTTGTAATATAAGGCTAATAATCCTGAACCAGTACAATTCTAGTTATGCATAAAAATTCATATTGCTCTAAAATATGATTTCAGACCTTTGTGCTTGAACTCCTGAATTGGGACTACACAGAGCCATAGAGGCACACTTTTGGAAGGTCTTCATTCTCCTATCCTAATCCATGCTCAAGCCTTAAGAAATGTAAACATTTAGTCACCAAGCATCTTCATACACCTCTTTTGAAACATTGAGTAAAATGAGGTATCGAAAGTATTTTTTACTTTAAAAAATACTGGGATAGTCATTCATAGTTCTTCTGTTTCTTTAAAATCTTGAAAAATGGCATTCAAAGTGTGATCTCAGAAAAAAAATTATGGTGTATTTTTTATTTTGCTTTTCATCTCTTTGCTAAGACTTCTCAAACTGTCATCACTTTCATTCAGTCTAAACACCTATAAAGTAAAAAAGGCCATGGGCAAAAATGGAGTGAGATATTATCCTTTGGTCTTTGCATAATGTGGTTATCAATTACACAGAATCAAAATATAGAGCTTGCAGACATTTTACTTTACACCTTTTTACATCCTTTTAAAGTATTTATTAAATATTTAGTATATACCCATTTGTGAAGTTACAAAGAAACAAAATATATATAAGAGAATTAAAAAAAAACTATCTACACTGAGTTTTGCTGACATAACGCTTGAAAAATAGCTCCAAGGGGAAGTATAAAATATGAATTAGTTCAAAACCATGTCATATATTCTAAGACTTCTAGGGCTACATAGGTTCTCATTAACACACAGGAGAAGGCTGGCAAGCCCATTATTTCTGATCTGCAAACTGAAGGTCACATTTAAAAGTCACAAGATGCATATACAAAACAAATGCAAAACTCAAAATGTTCCTCATCACAAACTTTAAAAACCATTTAGTTCTACTAAACACAGTATAGTGTTACATGTTACAGAGAAAACTGCTGGTTTAAATGGGTATGCTTAGCAACGTATCAGATATAAAAAGAGAGAATTAAACACCAATCCTTTTATCTCTTTCACATTACAAGTGAAATGTCAAGATGATATTAAATAAAAGAGGATTTTACATGCTCTCTTGGTGTTTCAAAAACACTAATTATGAAGCTTTTGGGAAATCTCAAATTTACCCAAATCTCTAAGAAACCCCCAAGAAAGTAATGAGCCAAATAAATGTTATAATAGCAACAAATCATCCTAGCCCCATATATTACTTTATCCATACTTCTACCATTATATCATCACCGAGGAAAGTGAAAGATGGGAGACTAATACTGAAACAGTATTCAAAAAAAGAAAATCTCGCCAGGCGGTGGTGGCGCACGCCTTTAATCCCAGCACTCGGGAGGCAGAGCCAGGCGGATCTCTGTG
>CABHPR010133361.1:2603-16004 GCA_902168415.1 Peromyscus melanophrys | reverse complement strand
ACACACACACACACACACACACACACACACACACACACACACACACATACACACACATACACACACACACACACACACACACACACACACACACACAAACCATTCATGTAAAGTGTATTATTTGCATTATAGCAAAATGGGGCATATTCTTGGGGCTATTTTTGAATTTTTAGATAAATTTTATGACTGCTTTGTTTAATAATACATTTACTGGGTACAAATCACAATCCCAAGGGATATGATTCCTAATACCATTATCATATGTTAAAATCCAAGATTATCAAAATCTCTATTTTCTAAATCCCCAAATGTTAAAATTCCAAATGCTTGAAATCCAGTACTCCCCCAGACTACAATTGCTCCCCCAAACAAATCAGGATGTATACAATGACTAGGAAGTCAAATTCTAGGAAAGGGGTAATTCATGCAGGATAGTATAAAGACAGCTTCATGCTAAAATGTGTCATTTCTCTGTTGCCATAGTCATCATTGCTGAACTTCCACAAATGCTTATTGAGTTAAAGCCACATTTGCCTGAATACATTCATGAAGTCAAGACTGATTTGAAAACAATACTGTGCAGAGTGGAAGAAAAGCTGTTTAACCAATGATGCTGGGTTTTGTTCCAACAAAATGTAGGGTCTGCAGATGAATGCATTTAGACAGAATTTTGATGAGCCCCAAATATTCTAAAATTAAGCCACAGAATATGAGAAAATTTAATCAAGAATGTTCTTGTCAGTGTATATTGAATCACAGAAGACTTTCAAAGGTGAAGCACTGAGACAGAAACTGTGTGTCAACTGAATAAAGCCATGAAAGATGAAGGAACTCTTTGCGGTGAAGAAAGACTTCACAATAAAGTTAATGATTGTGAAAGTCACTAGCTTTTATAGACTACCTTCATACACTCATAAATGATCTATGCCTGTAATATAATTTCCATATATGAATTTTCTTTTTAACATTTTCCCCTTTAACCTTATTCCTATAACTTTTAGTAGTCAGAATTGCATTTAACAATGTGATATCCCATATATTTCTCCTTTGGGTCATTTCTGAAATGAAGATAGTGCTGTGCAAAGATCTTTAGTGGGTTCTGATTGCTGTAAGCATTTCTTTTGCAAGCTCCCCGATACTAGAGTATAGTACTCTATGTGACCTGATGTGTAAGCATCATGTGTGGAAGTGGAAGCACGGAACTTCCCCAGTAAGTGAAGGAATGCCATGTCTGTCCATCTGCTTTTGTGGAAGGTAGCGTTTCTCAAGACTTCATCTCCTTGACAGCAGTGACCCATCCTAGTTTACGATTCATCTTGTCTGCAGACTTCTACATCGTGGTGTTTCCACTAACTGCAGTTTAAATCAGTCACACTCACCAATCACACTGACAGGGACTTATGCATTTCATTTTTTATGTATTTCTTAATGATTACAGTTCACTTGCTCTAGGTTATACCCTTATGACCTTGTTAAGTATGCTCAAATGGTTATTTGAAAAAATAAATGTGTCAAACTGTAATATACTCAGACTTTATTTTTCATGTGGCCTATGAAGTTTTGTGTCTTTTTTTTAGGTTTCTCAAACCCTAAACAAATACATTTTAAGGTATTATTACTTTATGTTTTCCAGTACTGTATTTTTGTTTTTTTTTTTTTCCCAGAATTTCAATATCAAAATTCTGGAGTTTAAGATTATGTCATTAGGCCGGACGGTGGTGGCGCACGCCTTTAATCTCAGCACTTGGGAGGCAGAGGCAGGCGGATCTTTGTGAGTTCGAGGCCAGCCTGGGCTACCAAGTGAGTTCCAGGAAAGGTGCAAAGCTACACAGAGAAACCCTGTCTCGAAAAATCAAAAAAAAAAAAAATGATTATGTCATTAGAAATTGTAATCCAAATTTGTGTTTGATTTATATAGGTTTTATTCAGGACTACTTAATTGAAAAAGTTCTCTAAAGGGCTATAGACATGGTCCAGCAGTTAAGAGCACTTGCAGAGGACCTGGGTTTGGTTACCAATATGCTCATGATATCTTATATCCGTCCTTCACTCCAATTCCAGGGCACCCAGCACATGGTGGGTCTGTCATGGAAGTCTGTCATGCACACAGTGCACATACATATGGACAGACCAAACATTAAAATACATAGAATAAAAGTAATAAATAAATGTTTTTAAAAAGGAAATAGTTCTTTAACATTTGTATAAGCTGGTGCTGGAGAGAAGGTGGCTCAGGAGTTTGCCTTGTAAGCACGAAGACCTGAATTTAGATTCCCAACACCTACTTAAGTTGTAAGATACAGCTAGCTGCACCCCTAACCCAGTCCTGGAGGTATTGACAGTCACCTATGTCTATAACCCACTGTTGCCTGGAAGTGGGCTGAGGACCACCTGAATCTATAACCCAGTGTTGAGGGTGGGCTCCTAGCCACCAGCATCCATAACTCATTGCTAGGGGCTGGGCTCACAGCCACAACACCTATAACCCAGTGCTAGCTGGAGGCAGGGGTGGAGTGAAGACACATTCCTGAACTCATTGTTTAGCTGAGTCAATGAACTTCAGGTTCAGTGTGAGACCCTGTCTCAAAGATTAGAGCAACTGAAAAATACGTGTGCCCTTGACCTTTGACCTCCATATACATGTACACACTCATATATGAGTGCCCATATGTACGTGTACACAAATACAAGGATACATATAAGTATGTTCACATGAAAAAAATCAAGTAAACTCAAAAGGAAATTGCTAAAATATCTGTGCAAATACGCTTAGAAATATAACCTTAAGACAAATTTGAAATCAACATTATTTAAAACCAAATTCTTTTGTGGTATTTTATTTTCGTATTTTGATTGATCTTGATAAAATTATGAGGATGTTTAAGGAAGAAATACATATTGAAAATCTTAAATTTTCTTATTCTAATACATATACATATATTAACTTCCTATTTTCCTTTTTGGACGTCCTAATCATATATGCTGAGAGAATTGACAACGTTTTAGTGTAAGCAGTAGTTAGCAGTGGGTGATCAGATTGAGCTACTCAGATGCTCACTTGTAAATCGTGCCTAACCCTTTAAACTTAAATTAGCAAATGAAATGCTACCTTTGGTCATGCTTCTGTCAAACTCTCTAGCACAGTATTGTTAAGGTCCCTAAATTGGTCTACATGTTCATGGAAACATGTTCTCACAGGTTTCTACTTATTCATTTAACTGAATTAAATTATTTAATTCTTTCTATGTCTAAAATAGACTTTAGTGATATCATTTTAATTTTGATAGTGTCTTTCATTGAATTAAATGTATAGTTATACCCTAGCAGTAGATTTTAAGCTAGCTCTGCAAGGATTGCTAAATTTTTTGTTAATTAAGAAAAAATTTTATTCATTTTATGTACCAATCAAAGATTCTCCTCTTCCCTCCTTCTGCCCCTGCAGCCTCCCAGTCTCAGCCCATCCTCCATTCCCTCCTACAAGAAAATAAGGTGTCCCATGGGGGAGGTACATTTAGTAGAGACAGGCCTAAGCCCCTCCCCCTGCCTCAAAGCTGTGTGAGGTGTCCCACCATAGAAGTGGGCTGCAAAAAGCCTGCTCATGCACCAGGGATGGATTCTGATTCTACTGCCAGGGGCCACCTCAAGCAGATCAAGCTATACAACTGTCTCATTATACAGAGGACCTAGTCCAGTCCCATGCAGGCTCCACAGCTGTTGGTCTAAATTTCATGGGTTTCCACTTGTTTGGCTTGGTTGTCTCTGTAGGTTTCCTCATCATGATTTTGATGTCCTTGCTCATAGAATCCCTCTTCTGTCTCTTAGACTGGACTCCTGGAGCTCAGCCTGGTGTTTAGCTGTGGATCTCTGCATCTGCTTCCATCAGTTACTGGAGAAAGGCTCTATGAAGACAGTTAGGGTATTCACTGATCTGATTACTGGAAATCAGAATGGCAGTTTCTCAGAAAACTGGGAATCAATCTTCCTCAAGACCCACCTATACCACTCTTGGGCATATACCTAAGGAATGCTCAATCATACCACAAGGACACATGCTCAACTGTGTTCATAGCAGTATTATTTGTAATAGCCAGAACCAGGAAACAACCTAGATGCCCCTCAACCGAAAAATGGATTAAGAAAATGTGGTACATATATACAATTGAGTACTACTCAGCAGTGAAAAACAATGGCATCATGAAATTTGAGGCAAATGGATGGACTTAGAAGATATTATCCTGAGGATTGCTATTTTTCAACTTTTTATTCTACAATTTCTGGAGTATGAGAAATCTCCTTCATTCACCTAACCATTAAACACCAAGAGACCCAGCTAGATTCTAGACAGCTTAGAAAATACATTCATCCTAAAAAAAAAAAAAAAAACCTCAGTTTGCTACAGAAAAGAGGCAAACAGCAAATTAAGGTAGTCACCTAATCCTGACTCATCTTTGTTGCAGAGAGCAAGCACCTCACAGAAAGTTGCAGTAACCTGAGTCTCACGGGTATAAGTTGGGGGCCAAAAGAGGTAAAGTGATCTCCATCATGTACTACACAACCTACACAACTGTTCACACCAGACATCGAAGAAAAGCATTGTAGACAGCCAAGGAGATAGTTCTTTTCTACAAGTCCAAGGAAACCCATTGGCCTTTTGTTTTGGTGTAACAGAGTTAATGACACACGGTCTCCTTCTAGAAAACTTCCTCAGAAGAGTGTAGCTTAAGCTCCTGCAGTTGACTGAGATGATAGGGCAGAAAGTGATTCTCTTCACAGAACTGAGACCAAAACAGATCGAAGGTCTAACAGCATGGTAAATGATGGGTTTAATTCAGTAATATTGAGCTTGTGATATTTTTCAGAATACACAAGAGAAGTCTAGCAACAAGATGGTTGAACAGCTATAAAAATAAAGAAGAAAGACATGGCCTCCAGTGTAGATTTGGTGACGGTAACAGTGATCATTTGAATCAGTGATTCAGGATATACTCATGACATTACCAAGTCAGTAGAGCAAGAGCCAATGCACCCACACTTAAGACCTGGATGAGAAAGAAGCTACAAGAGATGACAGCCTGTGTGGGAGCCCTTTCCCTGCACCTGCCAGAGACTGTTTCCCTGAATTGACAGACATTACTAGCAACAGGGGATTTCTTAAAAAGATGTCTGTTTATTGCAGTGATGCTGTCTTTCCTAAAAACACTTCATCTGGTGCTCATTTGTCTTCATTCTATACTAGTGATATTTTGTTTTTTATATTATCAATGGTGGCAAAACTTTATCCTTTCACAATAAATACAGTCCCTTCCAAGGTGCTCAGATGTCAAACAGGTGCAGCTGCCTAGGAATGATCTGTAGTTTTCATCAGATACATTAAAATTTGACTATAAAAATAATTTCAATGGGAGGAGTTAAAGGTTAAAATAAAGCATTATACATTAGCCATATTCAGAAAAGCATAAATTCTCAAGCTGAGCAGAAGTGAAAGGCATGTTTCTGCTAGGTTGGTAGTACTTTCCTTTACCTCTGTTTTTCCTCTTCCCTTTCTTAAAGCAATAATGAGCAACTCAAGATTCTTTTAACTTCAGAAATGTAAGTGAAAATCTTCATGCCAGAGATGTTTTATCTTCTTCAAGATATCTAATTCATCACCTTGCTCAAATGTAAATATTCCCTTACACTTTTATATACATTTCCCTTCCTAAATGTATATAATTTTCTATTTTGCAAAGAATATTTTAATAAGTCAGTTTATGATTCATCATATATCATAGTGTACATACTACTATCATAAATATCCTGACTTCTGAAAGTACCTGCACACACATGGTGTATGTACATATACCCAGGCACACACACATGCACATGAAATAATTCATAAGAGAAGACAGATCCTATTAGTACTCCATTAAATGTCTGCTTATTTCATTACTGCATTCTGTGCTAGAGTAATCTTATACATTAACATAACTATGGTGTTAAAACTCTGTGAACTCCTGAAATGTGTCCAATTTATCAATTTAATTCAGATAAATATTCATTAGGCCATTAGGAATTCTAGTGTGACTGAGTAATATTGTCCCTTGAACTTTTTCTCATCAGTATCTTTCACAAAAAAAAAAAATGGAAAACAAAGAGAAAACAGGCAGTGGACTTACAGAATCTGGTGCCAGATTCTGGTGGGGAGGGTATCTCCATCACGGCATTCATGACTGTGATGAATCAGGTTTTCATACCTTAGTGCACACTTTATATTATGTTTCAATAGCTATCATAATTTGCAACTCCTCTGTTCCATGTCCACCTCATGTGATAGACTATTTCATAATCTTTTCCATGTATCATACCACAGAATACACCACCAGCTGCAAGTTTTCTTACACATCATAATAAATTTTCAAAGACATACAGCAACCACATATTTTAATCAGACACACACCCTTTATGTCCGTATAGCCTTTCACAGTTTGTGTAGTCAAGAGTCAACCGTTAGTATATTACTGTGAAAGTACATATCCCATATGTCACAGAATAAAGCACTGTAGTTTAAACATCCCGTAGATGCCAATACAAATGCGGCAACAAAAAATAAAATTGTGGAATAAAGAAAATACTTGGCATTTGTACTTTTCTAAGATGGAAAGTATGAAATCATTCACTATAAGCATGTGAGTAATCATAGGACATTTGTGCTTATATGTGAAATATGTATTAGAATACTAAATTGCACTAATAAATCATTATACTACTTTCATGTTAAGGACATACAATAAAGCTTTTTAGTAAATAAATAACAACCACTGAATCTTATAAAAGAAAGAAAACAAAATGAATAAAGCATCGAATAGCTATTGAACTTAAATTACACACTAGACAACATGTTGGATCCATCTTTGCACTTGAAATGCTATTCAATACAGCTGGGTATTCATGAGACACATGTGTTAATCATCCTGTGGGAGATTCAGACATCTTCTAACATAATAATTAGGAAAATTTCTTTGGAATAATGATAACAAGTGTTGTGGTTTGAATATGAAATGTCCTCCACAGGCTCATGTGTTTGAATACTTGGTCCCCAACTGGTGGTGGTGTTTAAGAAAGTCATGAAGCCTTTAGGAGCCAGAGATTTTCTGGAGGAAGAATATTACTACAGAAGGCTCTAAGGCTTTCTATCCTGGTCCCACATCTTGTTCTCTCTGCACTTCTGGACTGATGATATAATGTGACAAACTAGTTTCATGCTCCCTCTGCTGTACCTTCTGCAGCAAGGGATCAAACTCCCTGTGGAACGCATGCTAAAACAGCCTGAATTCCTTAAGTTGCTTTTTAGGGTGCTTTACCACTGCAGTAGAAATGAAACTAAGATGCCAAGCATGACTTGTTCACTTGAATATTGTAGGTTTTGACACTCAGGTTGACTGTCCCCTTTCAGTTATCTCTAATTCCCCTTTTCTTTAGCCTCAAGATAGAGATTCTCTGGTCCAACCCCTGTTCCTTAAAACCCACCGACAGTCTAGACTGTGAGCCAGGTGTCACCCAGAGGGACAGCCTGTGATTTGATCACAGATTCCAAATTCTCAGTGGATTGTCAATAGTTGTTTTTTTTTCTTTTCTTTCATAATACAAGCTTGATAGAAGTTGGTAGCCAAGTTTATAATCACTCAGAGACTCAGCCAAAGACAGCATCTCTACCAATATTGATGCACCCCTGAAGACTGAGGCAGGAGAGAGCACTTCAGGGTCTCATCGTAGCAGTGAAATTCTCCCACCTAAAAGTGCACAGAAGATTTCACAAAACAAGATAGAAAAGTCTGTATTTGTGTTCAGTGAGAATGAGGTACTGGACTCCTCCCATAAGGAAAAGGAGAAACCTCCTATGGACAGCCTGATTAACTGTCACATCATACCAACTCCTCCTTGCACACAGCCACACACTTGTTCTTCTACACTCTATACTATTTTGCGCATAAAGAATTAGCTGTTATGTCTAATTCGTTTGTCAAAGTAGGTCACTGGGTAGTGGCTAATCGTCTGCACTTTACTGTGTCCACACTGAGGCACAAGGAGCTCCACCTTCTATTACCACACCAATCACACTCACTAAATCAAGTCTTCAGCCAAGATCTTGGCCTTTGCACCCTCAGCAAGTGCCCAATATCTAAAAGAAAATTTCAAATGCTTTTGCATACTGTGTATATTCCCCTAAGACTGTTTTATTACTCCTTAGCATCTTTTCTTACTGCCTTCAGCCCTTAAACGTTGATGTACAACCGTAACAAATCTCTTGCAATTTTGGGGGCTTTGTGTCTGTACACTTTTCACATGTAACAAGTTCATTTTGAACAATTCTTCCTTGTCCTTCTGACAAACATTCATCTTATTTCCAGTTGCAGTTTCATACATCCATGACTTCTCTGATGGCTTTTCTGATACCTCACTCTCACACAAGACTTAAGTGACCTATCCTACCCATTCCCTATATTTCTGCGGTACTCTATGCGTACTAGTTTTTGTTGTGTTTATAGTCTTTCATACCTGTCACTGTCACACACTCAAGTTACTATGGGGATCCCTCTCCATCACTTTTATGACTGAGCATTAGTGAGGTTGCGTTGATGATTAATACACAGGCTTTTTTTTTTTTTATCAAACATTTCATGAGCACAGAGGATCCATGTAGCAGTGAGAAAGCACAGGCTGTAAAAATCAGCTCCTCTCAACTGCAATCCTGCCTCTGCCCTGGTGGCTGCCTGCTGCTCTCCAAATTTGCTGCTCATTCACTTTCTTCCTTGATCAAGTAAGACAGTACTGCTATCTTTCAATTGTTCTGTTAAGGTTGTTGTGAGGATTAAAGAGAACATGTGTGAAGGCTTTAAAATAGTACTTACTAAAATCAATAGCAATCATGCTGGCAGCAATTATAGTAGCTGTAGAAGCAGAGGTAATCTTTGACATGTCTTCAGCCTATACAGTTATTATAAATCTGTCTTCATGGGTCTTATTTCAGAAGCCAACAGAACAAAGTTGCACAAAACTAGGAAAATAATCATAACTATATTGCTCAGCTAATGCATTCAAAAAACAATAAGTTAACAAATAAACATATTAAAAGTATAACTTTGAGGGTTTTTTTTTTTTTGATTAACGGTAAGAAGAGAATGCTATAGGGTGTTATCATGCCAAAGAAGTGATTGATCTCAAGTAAAACTATACACATTTTCCCCATTTATCTCATAGGAAATTAAATCAGTGGCTACTTTGAGTAAAAGAATGAATTCAAACAGACTGATAGGTTTAGATAATTACTTCCTGACTTGTGTTCTGTTCATATGGTGTTAAACCCCCTGTAGAATATATCCCAACACCACTGGATATGAAAAGGTTCAGGAACCATGGCTAGAGCTACACAGATAGACTTAAAATGTTTTCTTCATTTGTTACAGCGGAAGAAAACAGGAAATGGCCATAAAGAAAGAAGAAATGTTTGAGCAATATTGGAGAGTTATCTAGCAAGAATGAGATCACTTTTACTAATATTAAGGTGAGCATTAAAAGCTTCAAAAATTGCTTAAGATCTTGGAGGTGTTCAAGGGTTCTATAGAAGTCAAAGAAAGTCACCCTTGAAAGGTTCCTTCCTGCAGTTTCCACATTACATATATCAGCCAAAAGTAGCTGTATGTATGTTTCTGTACCACAGGTTTTCCAGGTACCCACAGAGGCCAGAGAGGGCATCAGATCCCCTGAAACAGAAGTTCCAGGTGGCTTTGAATCACCATGTGGATGCTGAGACTCAAACTTGGGTCCTCAGGAAGAGCAGTCAATGCTCTCAGCCACTGAACTATCTTTCCAGACCATCATGAAATTTGGGATCTAAACTTATAGATCCCTTTCACTAGATATCAATGGTAACTTTAAACTAGTGAAGCCAGAATTATATTTATTCAATATAATTTTACAATTGTATTTTCCTATAGTGAACAATTTTTGTACTCTGAACTTCTAGTTTGTAAATAGCTAGAACTTGATTTGTTTCTATTTGGAACATTGTATAAAAATGAAGAAATATTTCTGGAATTGATATGGTAGAAAATTTGGCCATGTCTCTAACTTGAGACACTCAGAAAAATTCTTAATAATCATTTGATGTGATTGTTCAATACTAGCAGGATTTCAATAGTCATTGCTCCCATAGCATTACATTTCTCTATTATTCATGGCCAAAACTGACTAGAAGTAAAGTTTTCCTGTTTATGACAGTAGTACAGTAAATTAAATTATTAATTTCCATGTGTTAGGAATATCAGTATTATAGTTCGAGGATGCACAAGTTTTGTCTCGTTCTCATCAGGTACAATTATGGTTTATAGTTCTCTTGAGTATTGGGAACACTGGGCCTGAAGACTATAAACTAAGAGAACAATATGCATGAAGGCGTCCTGTTCAAACAGTAATTAATTATTGGGTTTAGTATATGATGATTAAAAAATACCCTTTTAAACCTCTCACCCTCTGTTTCAGTTGCATTTATATTGCTGTGATAATGCCATGACCAAGAGAAACTCATAGAAGAAAGAGTTCATTAATCTTGGATTATAGTTTCAGAGGAATAGAGTCCATGGCAAGACAGCAAGGCAACAGTTGACAGGATCAGGAAGGTAAGAAATCACATGTGAAACACACAGAGTAACCAAGGAAAGCAAGCAGGAACTGGGACAAAACTATCAACCCTCAAAGTCTGCTCTCATTGACCACATCTTCTACCATGTCTGCATCTCCCAAGGACTTCACAATCTCTTCAATGGTGCCACCAAGTAGGGACCAAGTTTTCAAATTTATGAGCCCCTGGTCAGGGGACATTTCTCCTCCAAACCACAATACCTCCTGAGGGATATCTAAAAGATAACTGAGATTTTTATTATATACAATTAAAACCCCTCCAGTTAAATTTGAAATGAAGCCTGGAAGAGAGAGAAAGTTCACTTTATTATGAATTAAATATTTCATGACTTGCTCATAACTTAACAATTCTCTTGAGTTTTCACACAAATGCTGAACACTAGATTTTAACAAATTAGCTAAATTGCTAAAGAATTTGAGCCGGGCAGGGGTGGCACACGCCTTTAATCCCAGCACTCAGGAGGCAGAAACAGGCGGATCTCTGTGAGTTCGAGGCCAGCCTGGACTAGCAAGTGAGTTCCAGGAAAAGGCACAAAGCTACACAGAGAAACCCTGTCTTGAAAAACCAAAAAAAAAAAAAAAAAAAAAGAATTTGATGTGATTTAAAACTAAAGGTGAAAAACTGAGAAAAGCATTTACCATCAACGTGATCCTCCATTAATGTCCAACTTTCATAACAAAAATATTATTACTAAAGTGATAAAAAAACAAGTATAACAAAATCAAAATAAATTTAACATCTGATTTAATTTCCCTGAAGAATACACATGGAAAATTTGATTATTACATTGAAAAAACTTTGGTTTTAACTCCTTTGTCCTTACAAAATGAAGGAACTATTTTAGAAATAGTGTCTCTCTCTCATATATTAAACTCTTTATTGGGGATACTTATAAGAGAACAAATATTTTAATCAAAACATTTAATTAATACTCTATATGGTAAGACAAATCTGAAAAATGTGAACAGCCATGACCAGTAAAGAAAGACTCACTTGCTCATTTCCCTGAACACCAATGACATTCAAAAGTGTCAGTAGTAGCTAAGCATGAAATCATTCCTGAACTCTGAAATTGTAAATGATATCTTAATTATCTTATTTCTGACAACACATTGTGTTTATTATCCACCTTCCACTTAATTGTGGTTTGAACTCAACTGTGCTACTGTCTTGTCTTTCCTCGCCTTGGATATTGAACTATACCTCCACAGAGATAAGGGGTAGCATTACTCAGTGTGCGGCAGTCTCCTGCCCACAGTAAATGTTCAATAACTGTTTCCAGCATCAAAGACTGAAAGGAAAATTATCAAAATTCAGACAGCTGCCCTGAAAAAACTGAATGTAACTCCCTGGTAATAATCCTTCACATTCTGAGTGGGTTTTGAAGCAAAATAGCTTCCTAAGTAGGAGGAATCCAAACAGATCGAAAGGCTTGTCACTGACCTCCAGAAGTGCTGTTTCTCATGTGTGCATGCACATGTGAGTAACTGAGTTGAGATTTTCTTCTTCAAATACAAATAAATGACAACTGTCTTTTCCAAAGTGCCTTCTATGTTGGAAAATGGGAAAGGCCGGTGATGAAATACAGACTACTTCTATTTTAATAAAGTTCCTTAAATGAGTCTAAAGTTGGTTACTTTTTCTCTACATCTTGAGATACTGTTGACGAATTTCAAACTTAGATAGTCATATGTAGCAGTGGCTGCATGCAAATGGTTCAGAAATAATCCAATTTTTCTATGGGTCTTTGAGTCCCTGGTCAGGAATGTAAATATTCACATTGTGCTATTATAGTGACACATCTCGTATATCCATTTAAAATGCAAAACTACTCTTAGCTTATAGGCTAAGGCAGACCAGATTTGGCTTTTGGACCCTCAGTTACAAGTCAATGCTATACATTAGCATTAGAACAAGTATGAATGTTGGAGCATTCAACATGGTGTTTGGTGTTGGCCCTAGGATTATTATGTCAATGATATTTTGTCTTAGTTGGTTAATTTCCTAAGTACTTATCTTCCTAGCCTGTAAAATTGGTTTGCAGCATTTATCCCAGACCTATTGGTAGGGTTTCATGTGGTATAATATCTCAAATAACCTAGAAGAATCTCTGCAAAGTAATAATCAATATATTCAAATTTCCTTCTTGACTATTGGTCTGACTTGGCTAACTGGAGTCCCTTAAACAGACATTTTACAGTATGAAAAAAAAAACAGAAAGAAATGTTTCAAAATTAAATACTAAAATAATTAAGTAGTTAAATAGCTTAATAATGAGGAACTGAGACAAATGATAAAATGACATTCGTATTTGAGTTGAGTTAATATTCTCAATATTTTAATGTCATGTAATGTTATGACCCTTTGAGGTCATGTGTATTCTTTGTATCATTAAACTGGTTGTGTGTAAATGATAATATTTTAAATGCCTCATTTGAAAAATACAGAAGACATTCCTGAAGTATAAAAATTTTGTAAAATCCAAATTTAGTGTCCATAACTTTACTGGAAAACAACCCCACCCCTTCCTTTAATGGTTAGCCAGGACTATCTGCATACTACAACTTCAGAGCTGAATCGCTGCAGTACGGAATGTATAGCCTGAAAATAAGGCAGTGCTTATTATTTTCTGGCTCCTTACAGAAATTTTCAGTAGACTGTGTTATATTTTGTTGCTTTCTCAGTAATGTGAGTCTGTATCTGTATATGTGGTCAAAACTTAA
>CABHPR010133360.1:5808-20049 GCA_902168415.1 Peromyscus melanophrys | reverse complement strand
GCTGGGGACTGATGGCCGTCTGTGGTTCGTTTCGCCGTCCCCAGCGGTAGCTCTGTGTTGTACCTTTTCTCTCCTGGGTCTCCCCCTTGGTCTTCTGCACTTTTAGGGGAGGTGAGCGATTTTGCCTCACAGAGACATAAAACTACACCAGGCAAAGGACAAGGTAGCGCTTACTGCTAGCTTATGGGGATTGGGGTGAGGGCCGACTGCGAGCCCAGGTCACATCGCCTGTCAGGAGTGAGGAAAGGCGATGTGCTCATTTATGCTCTGAGCAGAAGGAAGCATGTGTTCCATGGAATCGGCCTTCAGTAGAGGAAACTCAATGGTTCACAGCTGGGAGACATTATTTCACAATGTGACCTTTTGTGATATTTAGAGAACTAGTATCATAGCTCGTAATTTAAAAAACCAAAAAAAAAAAAAAAAAAAAAAACCCAAAAAAAACTATTCTGTGTATGCTTGTGGGTATGTAGGGTATGTACAGGGTAACATGGCTTCAGATCCCTTGAAGCTGGAGTTAGACTGTTGTGGATCCGCCCTTATCTTGGGTTTTTTATTGTTGCTGTGATAAAATACTATAACCAAAAGCAACTTGGGGATGAAAGTTTATTTCATCTTGTAGGTCACAGTCTGCCACTGATTGAAGTCATGTCAGGAACTGAAGCAAAACCCATGGAGAAAACCATTGCACCATTGCTTACTAGCTTACTTCTCATAACTTGCCCAGGGGAGTCCCCCCCAACCTCCACCCCGCCCACATCAATCATTCAAGAAAATGCCCACAAGCCAATCTGGTGGGGGCCATTTCTCAATTGTGGTTCTCCTACCCAGGTGACTCTAGCTTGTGTCGAATTGACAAAAAAATGCAACAACAAAAAAAAAACACCAAATCAAGACAGTGTTCATAACCTCTGGGCTATATTTCCAGCCCAAGAATCTATATTATTTGTGCAGCCATTTAAATATGTTATTAGATGGGTGCCATGTCACCGGTGACTTCAGCTATTCCAGAAGCTGGGGCAGGTAGATTGGGAGTTGTCAACTAACCTGGATTGCATAGCAAGAATGGCATGGTGGTACAGGCTTTTAATCTCAGCACTCCAAGGCAGAGGCAGGTGGATATCTGATCTGAATAGTCCAGGCCAGTCAGAGCTGCACAGTTAGACCCTGTCTCAAAGAAGGAAGGAGAAGCATATGGTTGTTATTTTCTCTCAACACTGCACAGAGGACTAGGGGTTGGAGTGAAACATGATTCTTTTCATTCAAAGAATTACTTCTTGAAAACCAAAGACATAAAACTCCCTGCACAGATATTGCAATTCCTTTTTTCATTTTATTAAATAATAGAACTTGGGAGTAAATATTAGAGAATAAGCCTGGGAGATCCATGGAGCAACAGAGATGTGAACACTTGCCTCTCCCCACTTCCCGGATCTAAGAGCCCAAGCATCTCAGTTCCTTTTTCTCTTCCTTGTATCCTTGTATCTCCTGAGTCTACCAGGGAAACTCTGTGGTCCACTGTGGCCAACTGAATGTGGACTCTGCCCTCTGAACTGTGGTTAGACTCTATTGGTGGTCCTGGAGCAATCAACACACAAAAAAATCTTCCCCCAACGTTCCCCCTTTTTTTTGTCTAAAAAAAGGGGGAGGGGATTCAACTCTAACAAATTTAAACTATAAACAATAATGACAATTATCAGGTATTGTCTAATAGAAAGGAAAGGTTTTAACTAACAAAATGAAACTATATACAATAAGAACAATTATCAAGTAAGAAATACATTCACAATGTCAAGTCCATTTGTATTTGGCAAATTCAGAGAAAATACTTCATTATTTATCATATCTTAATGAGTGCAGAGTTTTGTGCCTAATTTACTGTCTATTATGACTAAGGAAAACTGTAACTATAACTATTAATCTTCAACTCGATCAGAGACCCGAGAAGGATATACTATTACCTGAGTAAACAGGAAGAACAGAGCAAACAACTTCGAAAACTATAGAAATGACAGAGACAGCTGGCTGTCTGGACAGTCACCCAAGGTTCCTCTGCAACGTTGGGGCATCCATCTTCAGCCTATAGGCCTAAAATATATGACAGACTTTTCTGTGAAGCAGGAATTTTGAGGGACTGTTCACCTCTTCTTGGCAAAGTCCAGCAGTTGCCTTATTTGTGTCCTCCTTGTCCAGTGTGGACAGCATGCTGTCAGCAGTCGAGGCAAGGACAATTTCTTTGCCCAGTGGCTGACTTTGCCACAAGTGAAAGTAAACTCCTTATGGAGGATTTTTGATGCCTGTCACCCTGTTGTGGAGTAAATTGGTGCTGCTGAGAACAGACATGTCTCACTGTGATGAAAAGCCTTTTGTTATAAAACATTAAAATGCCATATTCTCTAGGTCTCTTAAGTGTTTGAAGACCATCTATTTATTAAAAATATGCCTCTGATTGTCCTTGAAAATATACCTAAAATGACTACAAGTTTGATTGTTATAAATGACTAACTACTAACCTGTATGTATTTATTATACTTAATAGCTTTCAAGGACTAGAACTTTACATTGCGCTTTTATTTTTGTTGATTTATTTATTTATTTACTTATTTATTTTTTTACCAGAGTTACAGAGAGCTTTATTAGAAGGAAGGAGAGGATAGGAGGGAGGAGAGCCAGGCCTGGGGGGAGGGAGAGATGGCAGGAACAGAGCAGAGAGGGAACAGAGAGAGAGCAGAGAGAGAGGGTGGGGGTCCGCATCCGGCTTTTTAAGGCGCAGATTGCATGACCATGAGGTGGGTACGTAGTCGCCAGCACCCCCTAATGACGTAAGACACAAGACCCCTAGGAGTCAGGGCAGGTGTAGCATGAATCTTAAATGGTCTTTTTAATAAAAACAAACTCAGAGCCAGGTATTGGGGTGAATGCTGAAAGATCAGAAAGACAGAACAAGCCACAGCCACTTCACCTTGCCAATTCCTCAGGTGATCCTGTTTCCTCAGACTGGAAGCCTCTGTGTCCTTATCCAAATGGATCTCAGCTGAACTGCTTCTCGAAAGCCTGAAAGCTTAACCTGCTCTAGTTCCTGGACCTCACACCTTATATACCTTTCTGCTTCCTGCCATCACTTCCTGGGATTAAAGGCATGTGTCACCATGCCTGGCTGTTTCCAGTGTGGCTTTGAACTCACAGAGATCCAGATGGATATCTGCCTCCAGAAGCTAGGATTAAAGGTGTGAGTGCCACCATTTTCTGGCCTCTATATCTAGTGGCTGTTCTGTTCTCTGACCCCAGATAAGTTTAATAGGGTGCACAATATTTTGAGGAATACAATACCTCCACAGGCAGGATCCTAACATTCTAGATTTTTGTTTGTTATAAAAAGCGAGTGAATAGGAATAGGGGTGTCATTTCTCCCAGAAAAACTGCTTCCAGCTGACTTGGTGGGTGTTGGTTGGCTCTTAGGGGGGTACAGAAGGGTTTTTTTTTTTTTTTTTTTCAGGTAGATAGGCGTCCTGAGATTATGGGCTGTCCTGCTACCCTGGAGCCATCCATCCCTATTGGCTTGGCACTCTGGCTGCTTTTGTGTCTGACAGGATGCTGGTGAGACAGAAGAAGCCTGAAGTAGGTCCGACCTGTCCAGATGGATTTAAGCTGGTTTCTGGAGCAATCTTGGGAAGATGAGGCTGTCACGTGAGCACAGTCCTGACATGGTACCGTGATGGTGGCAGCAGCGGTGTGAAAAAAGCGTAGCAGGCAGGGCAGTCACAGGTCCTTGGTATAGGCTTCCGAATGCTCAGCCCTGGACACAGAGTGCACGGAATTTGCTATCAGAGTCACGGCACAAGATGATAGGATGAGTGGCGCTGCTGGCAGCACTGGTTACCAGTGGAAAAGTCATGAGCCATGGCCATGACTACCAAGTTACAGAGAGCTTTATTAGAGAGCAGGGAACAGAGAGAGCAGAGAGAGTACATTGCATTTTTAAATAAGGCTGCATAGGTATAATTCCTTAAACAAGAAATAGAAACATTTACTACAGTATAACAAAAATAGCCTTAAATTTGTATCAATATATAAAAATATCTTAAGAGTAGAAACTTAGAGTATTTCTAACAAAAATAACTTTGTATCAATGTACAAAAACCCATACCAATGTAAAATATTTGACATTAAGAGTTACTTTTGGCCAGGCATTGGTGGCGCACGCCTTTAATCCCAGCACTCGGGAGGCAGAGCCAGGCGGATCTCTGTGAGTTCAAGGCCAGCCTGGGCTACCAAGTGAGCTCCAGGAAAGGCGCAAAGCTACACAGAGAAACCCTGTCTCGAAAAACCAAAAAAAAAGAGTTACTTTTTAGTTTAAAGTAGCTTCCATAGTCTACCCTTTTATCCTATCATTCCTATATCTCACTTTTTCTTTTCAGAAAGAGATCCTTGACTCAAACCTCCCTTGCTTAGTTTCTTCCCCGACCATGACCAATAACAACTTGTGTCCCAACCCCCCTAAACAATGACAAACATCCATACATCCATCTAATGACCAAAAACCACCCACCCCACCTCTTGGGAATGTGGGTGTCATATTCTTAAAATTACTTCCTGTAGTCTGGGGGTGACAGCATCTTTAGGGGACCCTGAAAAAAAGATCAAGATAAAGATCTAGTTCTAGGAGAGCTAGCTTTCCATGTGATGGGGGAGTGCAAGGCTTATCTGAAGTCCTTAATGGACCATCATAGCTAACTGCTTTGAAGATGTCCTAATCAGTTTGTAGTTTAAAGCTGATCTTTGGGTGGTGTTTGTCAGCTTAGTGGCGTTACCACAATACGGGTGGATTCATTATTGTGGGTCCCCAATATCCTTTTGGAGATTTCAAACATCACTGTTTGAAGGAATGATGATGGTTCACTGAAGGAACGTTTTAAATGTCATATGCAGCAGATATCGGAGAGGTTAAAGACAGTCTATTAAATAACCTCTGGGGTACACAAACTTAGTCCCTAGGTACCTGCTTCAGACTCAAGCCTGAAATCACATACAGAAGCTAGATGAAGCATATTTCTAGAATCAGTTAGTACTCTGTATGACTACTAATATCAAGACAAGATTTAAATATATATGTATGTATGTATGTATAAATCTTACATATTTTGATATAATATTTATACCTAAAAAGCTTTAAAGAGTCAAAATAAAACCAAAGGATTTTGAGATTACTGGTAATAGAATAGTCCCTTAATTTTGGTTTTTCTTCTGTCCAATACTATGTGGCTCTTCTAACATGAGACAAAGATTTTGAATTTTCCTTTAACAAGCATTCTTGGGTTTAGAGAAGGAGAGAGCCACTCTCCAACTCCATAGCCAACTTTTAATTTTTAATTGAATTGGGACTACAAAACACCATTTGCCCTATATTTCTGTAGAGAACAGTAGAGACAAACATTGGGGAAGATTTATGAGATATTGTCCTATTGGAAGTGTGCTATACCATTAGGCCAGTTTGCTCCTTTTCTTGGGTCATATTCTCTGGATAATTCGTCCTTCTTCAAATGTCTCATTTGTCTGGTGATCTTCAGATATCTTAGTTGGATGCTTTTATTCTCCTGGAAAGACAAAAACATAACCTGTCCCAACCTTAACTTTGGGGAGTTTCCGCTTTTGGCATGCCTCTCCTAATCACGCGGTCTTTCCTGTTCAAATCTAGTCTTTATCGATTTTGATGTTATTCATAGCTTTTCTTCTCCTATGGAAACAAATGCCAAACCTCTTCCCCAACGTAACATATCTTGGTTTCCATTATGAGGTCAACACACCTTTGAAGTATACACAGTGATTCAATTCAGCAGCTTTTTTCATTATCCAATGGTTCTCCACAGCTGTTGTACCTTTCTCATTAGCATTTAAAAATTTAGAGTTTATAAAGCATTGTGTAATCTATCTCTGGGGGTCTTTATTACCTCTTTCTGTTTATTAAGCATATCTTGTAAAGTGCAATTAGATCATTCTGTAATTGCATGTCCTGTAGGATTGTGTGATATACCTGTAATATGCTTTATATTGTAATATCGAAAATCTGTTTCACTTTACTAGAGACATATGCTGGAGCAGTGTCTATCCTAATTTATACAGGTATCGCCATGATGTTCATAACTTCTATTTTTTTTAAGATTTCTTTTTTCTTTTTTAAGATTTATTTATGTATATGGGTGCTCTATCTGCATGTACACCTTTATGCCAGAAGAGGGCATCAGATCCCACTATAGATGGTTATAAGCCACCATGTGGTTGCTGGAAATTAAACTAAAGACTTCTGGAAGAGCAGCCAGTGCTCTTAACTGCTGAGCCATCTCTCCAGCCCTCATAACTTCTAATAAATGTGTAATTACAGAATCAGCCTTTTCAGGACTTCAGAACTTGAAGCAATTCCCATTGAAATCCTGAATATGTATCTATGGTGTGGTGTACATATTTTAATTTTCCAAATTCTACAAAATGAACCACATCCATTTGCCAAATTTCATTTCTTTGAGTACCCTTTGGGTTGCTTCCTGCAAGCAGTGAGGTTTAGTTACACAAAGAACAAGTAGGACATTTCTTTATAACTTTTTTATCTTGTTGCCATATGATAGAACAATCTTTCTTCAAACCTTTGCTGTTAACGTGGTGTTTCTTATGAAACTCAGAGGCTTCTGAACACATTTCCTACCAATAGCTGATCAGTTTCTACATTACCTTGTGCTAGAGGGCCTGCGATCAGATATGTGTTATATACAAGGGATGATTTCTATTTCTGATTATTTCTTGTAATTGAATAAGTAGCAAAGTTAATTCTGAACCATCTGGAATAAGTTCAGTAGTTTCAATCTGTAAAGCAACTTTTTCTGCATATTGGGAGTCAGTAACTATAGTAAGAGGTTCTGAAAAAATCTAATAATACTATAAGAATAGCATATAATTCTATCTTTTGAAAGGAATCATATGGGTTTTGAGCCACTTTACTTATTTTTCCTGACTTAGAACCTGCCTTCCCTGATTTATTTCCATCAGTATAGAATGTAGGGGCTCCAGAAACTGGTGTTCCTCGCACAATATGAGGAAGAATCCAATTAGTTCTTTTTATAATCTGAAGTCTCTTGCATTTGGAATATTTGTTGTTAATCTCTCCCAAATTATAGCAAGCTCTTTGCCAGTGTTCATTTTCTGCCCATAATGAGGGAATTTCAGCATTAGTAAAAGGCGCTACAATTTCTGCTGAGTCTATTCCTGTTAGTTGACAAAAATGTCAATTTTCGCTGGGCAGTGGTGGCACACACCTGTAATCCCAGCACTCGGGAGGCAGAGGCAGGTGGATCTCTGTGAGTTCGAGGCCAGCCTGGTCTACAGAGCTAGTCCAGCATAGGCTCCAAAGCTACAGAGAAACCCTGTAAAAATGTCAATTTTCCTTTCAGAATCAATTCAGAAATCTTTTCTACATGGGTCTTTAATTTTTTTTGGGGGGGGGACTCTTTAATTTTTTACTCTGTTTATGTGGCCAAAATATCTATTCTAAAACATTATCTTTTCTCTACATAAGAATTCCTGTAAGAGAATGTTTAGTAGGTACAACCAGATGATCCACATGTACATCTTGTAGTTTCTCTTCTTTCAAAGCCAATTATCTCTCAGCCTCAGCTGGTGATTTTCTTGGACTATTAAAGTCCTTATTACCTTGTAAGGTTTGAAATAAAATTGTTTAGTTCTTGAGTTGTCAATCTAATTATGGGCCACAGTGAGTTAATATCTCCTAGCAATTTCTGAAAATCATTATGAGTTCATAATTGGTCTCTCCTGATTTGTACTTTCTGTGGTTGAATCGTTTGTAAACCTATCTTATATCCTAGGTAATTGATCTAATCTCCCCTCTATATCTTTTCAGGAGCAATTTGAAATCCCCAAGAAGGCAAACATTTCTTTCCTCTTCAAATATTTTTTTCTAAACTATCTGAGTCTGAATCAGCTAGTAAGATATCATCCATATAATGGCAAATTATAGATTGAGGAAACTTTATGAATTTTTTCCAATGGCTGTTGTATTACACTGATACCTTTTAACAGGCTGGAGATTATTATAAATAGGCACCATGAAGGCAAATTTTTCTCTATCCTGTTCTTGCAAAGGTATAGTAAAAAAGTAGTTTCTTTTTTTTTTTTTTCTTCAAGACAGGGTTTCTCTGTGTAGCTTTGTAGCCTATCCTGGAACTCACCCTGTAGACCAGGCTGGCCTTGAACTCACAGAGATTCACCTGGCTCTGCCTCCCAAGTGCTTGGGATTAAACACATGCATCACCACCACCCGTCAAAAGTAGTCTTTTAAAATCAGTCACTATAATAGACCATCCTTTAGTTAATAAAGAAGGCAAGGGAATTCCAGGCTGTAAAGGGCCCATTGGCTGAATCACCTTATTTATGGCTCTTAAATCTGTTAACACTCTCCATTTTCCAAATTTCTTTTTCATGACAAATATCTGAGAATTCCAAAGACTGGTAGATTCTTCAGTATGTTGAGAATTTAGCTGCTCCTGTATCAACTGTTCTAGTACCTGTAATTTTTCTGATGTCAAAGATCTTTGTCCCACACAGACAGGTTTGTCAGTTAACCATTTCAATAGTTGGACTATGGTACCTTTGAAAGATCACCAGCTGTTGTGCCCTTCTTATGTACAACCTGAACAGTCTGTGACTATTCTTTTTTTTTTTTTAGATTTATTTATTTATGTATACAGAAGAGGGCGCCAGATCTCATTACAAATGGTTGTGAGCCACCATGTGGGTGCTGGGAATTGAACTCAGGACCTCTGGAAGAGCAGTTGGTGCTCTTAACCTCTGAGCCATCTCTCCAGCCCGACTATTCTTGATAATACCTTTTAATATTTCTCTCAGAAATATTTCTGAGACTAGGGGAGTGTTATTCTGTGTTTTCTATTGCTGCAACTAATCACATCCCCATAAATTCTTGCTATGTTAGACCCATATGGTTTTAATTTTCCTATCTGCCATATACATTTTATCTATCTTTACACTTTCTTTTACCTGAGATAAAGTTCCAGTCCCCAAAAGCTGCACATTTACCTCCTGAAGAGGCCAATTTGGAGCCCAGTAGCTTGGTGAGATTTTTACACCCGTGCCCGAGTCAGCCAACCCTTCAGTTACAATGTCATTTATCCATGTTTGTAGCTTTGGTCTTTGATCATTTACAGTAGTGTGCCAAAATAGTTCTTTTATGATCTCTCCTGAAAATTTTGTTTTATCTACTGGAGCTGGCATTAGGTCCCTTTCTTTTTACAGTCTTGGCTGTCCTGGAACCTGCTCTGTAGACCAGGCTGGCCTTGAACTCACAGAGATCCGCCCGCCTAGAACCTCCCGAGTGCTGGGATTAAAGGCGTGCACCAACAATGCCCTGCTGGCATTAGGTCCTTTAATTGCTCTGTGGAGGAGTTTCCCATGCAGACAGTGAGTGATTGAACCATATTTGATATTGGGGCCTGTAAGAGGCTTCCTAAGGCATTTCCTGATGGCAAAGGGTTACCTTGCCTGTCCTTTATTGATCTGCATTCATTAGTCCAGTGTCAGCCTTTGCTGCACCTTCTGCATACTCCACAAGACTAGGGCCTTCTGTTTGGATTATCTCTAGAAAAAAACATCGTTTTTAGGAAAGCCTTGCCTACAGTTTCTCTTCAGATGACTTTGTTTTCCACAATTAAAACATCTGACCTTTTGATTTTTATTAAAGTTTATGGAAATCACCTCTTCTATCCAAGTATTATCATGAGTATGAGATCCAGCATTGACTGTATTTTGGATCTATTCATCTGTGGGTGCTGATCTTGCCTTTAAAGGCCTGATTACCCTCTTGAATTCTGAATTAGAATTTTCTTTTTTTTTATGTTTTATAAAATCTTTATTGACAAGTAATTCACATAGTATACAATTTGCCTGTTTGCACAATTTGATAGACTTTAGTCCAGCATCCTCATAGGCCTATAACACCATCACCACTTTCTATTTTAGAACAATTCTTCAATTTCATACACACATGTAATGTATGGTGATTACATTCCACCTTATTTTTTTAAATGAACATAATATTTGCAGTTGTAACCATTTGTAAGTTCACAATTCAGTGGCATGAATTACATTCAAGATATTATTTACACTCATGATATTCATTAATTACACTCATGATATTAATTACATTTGTGGTATTCATTAATTACATTTGCAGTCTGAATTAGCAGTTTCAAAAGCCAAAGATTCAATTAATATTTGTCTAACTTCTGGATCTGATATCATTCTATTTACAGCTGAAATCAGTCTTTATAAAAATTCAGTGAAGGGGCTGGGCGGTGGTGGCACACGCCTTTAATCCCAGCACTCGGGAGGCAGAGCCAGGTGGATCTCTGTGAGTTCGAGGCCAGCCTGGTCTACAAAGCGAGTTCCAGGAAAGGCGCAAAACTACACAGAGAAACCCTGTCTCGAAAAACCAAAAAAATAAAAAATAATTCAGTGAAGGCTTCTTTTGGGCCTTGTATAATTTTAGTAAATGACTCAGTCTTCTTTCCTAATTCTTCAACCCTGTCCCAAGCATTTAAAGCTGCTGTACAGCAAAGAGCCAATGTGTGATCATCAGATGGAGTCTGTCTTTGAAAATCAGCATACTGACCATCACTAAGAAGCTGGTCTTGGGAAATTTCAATACCTCTAGCCCTACTTCGTTGTTCTATGACCCTAGGTTCTTCTTTCCACCATGTTTTCCATTGTAACTGAGGACCAGCTTCACATATTGCTATAACTAAGTATTTCCAGTCTTGTGGAATAATTGAGTGGCCCTTAAATTTAACATCTCCTTCACAAAAGGTGAATGCATACCATATGAAACTATTGCTTCCTTAAATCTCAAATCTAACATTTTGACAGGATTCCAGTTAGTTTCTGCATAGCCTTTGGGATACTTGTCATCTAGTGTTCATTTTTGTGTGGTAACTAGATAAATTAAGGTTGGTTCTAATAATGTTGGGCTGCTCTCTTATTTTAATCATGCACTGGTGAGGTAGGTTCTGCTCTAAATTCCTCTGTGTGAATGTTTTTCTCATTTTCATTAGTAAGTCTTTCTAAGGCTTGTATCTTATCAATATTAAGTCTTTCTAAGGCTTGTATCTTATCAGTCAGATTTTTCTTATTTTATTAGTAAGTCTTCCTGGGCCTTGTATCTTATCAATAGTAAGTCTTTCTAAGGCTTGTATCAGTCAAATTACCATATTTGTTATAGTTACCAAACCACTTTTTTTTTTTTTAAAGATTTATTTATGTGTGTGAGTGTTCTGTCTTTCTGTGCATCTTCATGACAGAAAAGGGCATCAGATCTCATTGTAAATGGTTCTGAACCACCATGTGATTGCTGGGAATTGAACTCAGGACCTCTGGAAGAGCAACTAGTGCTCTTAACCACTGAGCCATCTCTCCAGCCCCCCCCCCCCCCCCCCCCCGCCCCCCCCCCCAGCTGAGGACCGAACCCAGGGCCTTGCACCGAACCCAAGTGCTCTACCACTGAGCTAAATCCCCAACCCCGATATTTCTGATTCTTACCATGAAAAGATTTTCCTTTTTTTTTGTGAACCTAATTTCCCATTTAAAAATTCCCAAGTATCTTACGAGCTCTGCTGATGCTGACAGCATAGGTGGATATGTGCACAGTCAGTAGTTGCAGTGACAATGTTTGACTGTGCCCGCACAGAGGCAGGCACAACAGAGGCCACTGCGGCTGCTTTTGTGCTGTGTGGGTGGCAGTGTGTGTGTGAGCTGTCTGAAGAGCTAAGGTAAGAAAACCAGTAGGAGGAATCCATGCGGTTGGGACGCAGCAGTGTGGGACAGAACTGCCCAGCCTGTTACTGGCAGCCAGCTGTCACTGCTCAGCACAGCTGGACAGAGGACACCAGTGGACACCAATGGTGCAAGCCTGGTCCCCCTGGCAGTTTGCGGCCATGGCAGCAGCAGTAAAAGCATTTGCCCTGAGTGGGGGCCATGGCAGTGGCGGCGGTGGCAGTTGTGGGGGAGGTGCCCAGGCAGCCAGACTATTTCTCCACAGCCCTGATGTTTGTGCTGTCCACACAGGACTGGCCTGGGAGAGGAGCAGTGGGCTTGCTCTGCTCCACCCGGGTACTTGTACCAGCTACACAGGGGAGGGGCAGGGAGAGGCCTAAGAAGTGGGTACAAGGGAAAATCGGGCAGGAGAAGCCTGCTTGGCTAGGATGTGGCATAGAAGGGCACCACACCGACAGAATTATAGGGCCAGCGATGAGTGGCTGACTCAGGTGGTTTCAGAGCTGATGGGTGGCTGTGCAGATCACAACAGGAAAATTCCTTGGCATGAAAAGCTGATGACCTGTGGTAGCACGTGGTCACAAGGTGAAGTGGCAGCTTTAAAAGCCACAGCATGATGTCACCACATGTTGGATGCCAGATTTCTTTTTTCATTTTATTAAATAATAAAACTCAGGAGTAATATTAGAGAATAAACCTGAGAGATCCATGGAGCGATGGAAACACGAACACCTGCCTCTCCCCACTACCCATATTGAAGAACCCAAACACCCTCTCAGAGCCTCCTTTTTCTCCTCTGTGTGTCCTGTCTCCCTCTGCGTCCAGCAGGGAAACTCCATGATCCACTCTGGCCAGCTGAAAGCGGACTCTGCCCTTCAAACCGAGGTTGTACTCTATTGGTGGTCCCCGAGCAATGAGTACAAACAAATGTCCCCCAACACACAGACCCACATGTTAGGTACAAACTTGTAATTGCAATACTTAGGAAGTAAAACAAGATGTTCAAGGCCAGCCTCAGCTACATAGTTAGAGGAGTTTGAGCTACATGAGACTACATTTAAAAAAAACAAAGCCCTGTGGTTTTTTGTTTTGTTCTGTTTTGTTGTTTTTGTTTTGTTTTGTTTTGTTTTTTGAGAGGTTGTTATTTACAGGCAGGTATCCAGACTATGAGAATCCTGGCTTCAGGAGGCTTAGTGTCTAGTAGAAAATCGACCAAGCGTGAAGCCAAAGGAAAGTGATAAATACTAGAAAAGAGGTGTAAAGTGCTCCCAAGATTCAAGAAAAGGTGTGCCTATTGCTAAGTGACAAGAACATTGGAACAAGTTGACAAGTAAATCCTAAGACTACAATAGCTCACTGTGGCCATCGGGTGGAATGAATGTGTGGGCTTTTAGAGAAAAGAGATGAAAGTTTCAGAGTGTGGTAGTGTTTCAGCCCTCTGCTACAAGTTTGAGGCCAGCCTAGGCTACAGTGAGAGACAGTGTCTCAGCAAACAAAACAGGAAGACAGTACTGGAGAGATGGCTCGGCAGTTAAGAGCACTTGCTCTTCTGGAAGACCCAAGTTCAATTCCTGGCGTCCACATTGAAGCTAACAACCCTCTGTACTCCAGTTCTAAGGGATCTCATGCTCTCTTCTGCCTCTATCAGTACTGCCTGTACATAGTACACAGATATAAAAGCAGACAAAATACCCACACACATAACTAAAAATAAATAAATATTAAAGTGGGCCAGCAAGATAATCACCAGAGCCCACCTAGTGGGAGGAAAGGACCAAATTGGGAAAGTTGTCCTTTGACCTTTACATACATGCTATGGTGTGCCCACCCACACGTAAACAAATAAATGTAGTTTTAAGAATAACAAAAGTAAGGAAGATGGTGGTAGCATGCACCTTTAATCCTAGGCATCAGGGTTGACAGAGGTGGGTGGATCTCTGGGTTTGAGTCTAGTCTGGTCTACAGAGGGAGCTCCAGGATAGCAAGGGTTGCACAGAGACACCCTATCTCCAAAAACAAAAACAAGAAGTCAGGCCTAGTGTCTCCCTCTTTAACTCCAGTACTTGGGAGGCAGAGGAAGGCAGATCTCTGTAAATAATCAGGTTATACAGTGAGACCCTGCTCAAAACACTGAAAAAAAAAAAAAAGCAGAAGTCGGGGCTGGAGAGCTGGTCAGAGTTAGGAGCAGACCCTGCACTTGCAGAGGACCTAGTTCTGGTCCCAGCACCTATGCCAAGTGCTTCAGGCCCTGTGACTCCAAGTCCAGTGCAGGGTTCTGACACCCTCTCCTAGGGTATCCATGCTATGTGCACACACACAAGTCCAGTACAGGGGTTCTGACACCCTGTCCTAGGGTATCCATGCTATGTGCACACACACACAAGGACAGTACAG